>BQNB010004890.1:57087-73734 GCA_026074375.1 Tanacetum coccineum
GGGGGTGAATACGTTTTCCTTTTAAAATCTTAAAAATGTTTCGTATCAAATCACTGATCAAGCGTGATATAATATGAAGAGTGTTTATATAAATTCTATACCAACAATACATATTCACATCAATGTTCACATCAATCCATGACACAAACATAATCAAAACTATATAAGCAACACAACACACAGTTGCAAATATAAATATAGAGCGATAAATGCAAGTATAAATGTAAAGAGATAAGTAAAAGGAAATGCAAACTTGACACGATGATTTATAGTGGTTCGGTCATGAAGCACCTCTTCTCCCTACTCTACTCCCCGAGCACCAAACTCGTGAGTTATCTTCACTAGTCAACAAGCTCCCTTTAGGGGGAGAAAACCGTACACAACTTTGCTTATATCAATTTCCGACACTAAGCTAGATGCCGAGTTCTAATCTTAGCTAGATACAATCTATCACGACTTCACAACTTCTTCATGACTTCACAACACAAATTCACAACTACACAACTTCTTCACTTCACAACTTCACAACTTTACTTCACAACTTCCCTACACTTCACAATTTTACTACACTTCACATCTTCCCTACACTTCACAACTTTACATCACCAAGACACTACCAAGATCATCATGATCTAACATACCTTCTTATGATCACCATGATCTAACTATTACACAAGTTTGGAATACATGGACTCGATCTATACATTGTGAATGTAAGACATGTCACGAATGCACTAACTAAACTACATAACTTCGCATCTTGATGATAGCGAGAGTTCTTCTCTTGCACTTGAATGGATGAATGATTGGATCACATTTAAACAAACTTATAACAAGTTAAGTGATCAAAGAAAAAGGTTTGAAAGAAGAGTTTAGATCTGAGAAAAACTATGTGCAAAGAGGTGAGAAAATCTGTGGAAACAGTCCACTATTTATAGGGAAAAATATTAATTTTTTATTTGGGCGGTCCCCTTAATTATACAAGGGCGGTCCCCTTAATTATGGCCGGTCCCCTTAATTAATTAAGGGGGCCGCCCATTTTTCAGACGCTCTCTTTTTTGTCTTTTTGTGGGGAAGGTTTTTCTGGAACTTTCTAGCCGTTTTTGGGTAGAAAATTTGAATTCAAAATGTTTATTTTGAATAAAACATTTCTTATAAATACAAAAATGTTTTGTATATGTTTTTTTTAAATGTTTGTCCCATTTTATAAAAAAATGTAAGGTTTGGAAAAATAAAAAATTTCTTTGGTTCATATCAACAAATTAAATGTTTGTTTGTTTTCATACTTTAGTGATTTACGTCTGTGCGAGCTTAAATTTGTTGCTGAAGAAAGACAGAGACGTCGAAAGATGTTGACGTATTAATTGATGATTTTGTGGATTACGAGTAACTTAATCACTTTAACGTTATGTGGTTATAAGTTACTTGTTTGTCATCACCAAAAACATGAAGAGAAGGTATAAAAAAAATAACGTAATGTAATATTTCTACCAACAGCTTATTTTTATTCGGCTTATGTTAATAAGCTTTTGGAATGATTATTTTGATCTTTAATAGGCGTATGGCATGTGTTCGCCCCAAGTAGAAGAGAAGAAGAAAGTGTTTGTTTTAGCTTATTTTTGTTTAAGGCCCTTATATTTATTAGCTTATTTTCTAGCTTATTTAAAAGACAAATGTAAACCCTTAATTCGGCTTAATTAAATAGCTCGAATATGTTGCTTGGGCTTTTAGCGCGTCCCACATACAAGGCCAACCATCACGAGCTTATCCTGAGCTTATGTGGTTTCGGCATATTTATTGTGGCTTATTGTGAGCTTATGATAGGCTTATGTTTTAATCGGTGTTTATTATTTTAATATGATATTCTATCGGCCTAATGGATAAATAAACAACATTTATTGGGACTTAAACGGCCAAGGCCCAACATAAATACAATACCAAGGCGTAAAGCTACGGTGTAGCTTATTGAATAAGTTTATTAATAGCTTATTTAATAGTGTACGACTTTGACGCTATACATTTAACTTATATAAACGTGGACGTTACAGTAAAACGATTAGGCTTATGGACTCTAAAGCCCAATAAGGATCCAAATGTCCCTTTGAATAAATAATAAAAGGGTTTTGATGATGTAAGTTTTGTAATTAAGAAAGTGATTGAAAGTGATTTGAAAATGCTTTTTATTAAAGTCTATGACTTTGGAAAACATGTAAACACGAACGGGTCATGTCGAAATTTTTGTAAATTATTATACTTAGTAAATATTAGAAAACACACATGATAAAACTAGATATACGGGAATTTATTAAAGTGCCGAACAATATATATATTTATTAATATATATAATATATATATTTTTACTTAGACGTATATATGTATGTAATATTAATATACATATTATTATTATTCGTTTTATTTACGAAAAAAGTTTTTAATTACTATACGATCACAAACATTAATTTATAAAAATATTAACAAAAGTACACTAGTAAATCCTTATGCATTAAAAAAATCCCGCCCCCCCGCCAAAAAAAACAAATGTATTCCCCCCCCCCCCCCTATGCTACTCCGACATTTAAACCAAACCTTCATTTCATAGATGTCTTATACGAACCGCGTTGCGTTTATCGAGATGATTATTATTCTATGACTATTCTTCTTCAATTCACCAATCAGGTGAGTTTCATAGCCCCACAATTTAACTGTTTTGAATAATTGGTTTTTATCACTTGGGTGAGAAACATTGCTTGTTTTAAAACAGGGCACAAGTACTAACGTGAGAATTCCCCGTTTACGTGTTACCTAAGTAGCGTTTAGACCACTATTGCCCGACTTATCATGAACTGTTATCTTTAACCGACTGGCTGGTTAAGTGAGCGCGAGTGAATAAATAGATCTATTAGGACTAATTATCCCTAATCCGGTGTAAAAGCACTTACTAGTTCTAGTTGCAAGAACTAACGGATATAAGTCCATGTTTGAAACTAGTTAGTGGTCTTTGGTCGGACACATCAAGGGCCAATCCTTATATAGGCACAATACATGCTATCTCTAAATGTGAAGTTTGTATCTCCTATAACTATCGTATACCTTTTAGATAATCTTGTGGTCCACATAAATTACTTTGCACTAAACCTATGATCACCACTTTATTTTTGACGTCATAATCCATGATTTTTCTCAGGTGCTTAGCAATGGATGTGTTTGCTTGAACTTTATTGAAGTATAGGTTTCCTGACTGGTATTACCAGAAATTTTATCAATGTCTTTAAATACTTTTGTGTTGAACTTATTTAAGCTTCCGCATTTTAACGATTTTATCTTTTAAATTTGATCGATGTAAAACTTATTAATATTTTGAATTTATGCAACGTGTTTTATTTTTCAAACGTACCCTTAGAGGTCGTTCTTTATGCTTTGTACTTGAGATATTCAGTGACGTCACGCCCCCGGACACTAAATCGGATGGGACCCCATTTAGGAGTGAACAATTGAGTACCAAAGCCAAAAAAAAAGGTTATAGAGAACCGATGTAGTATAAAACTAGGTCTGGACTATAACCATGTAGTGATCCACGTGAGATATATTTGCCCGTATGTGGATTTTATCAATATACGTAATATGTATATGTACTATGTAATTAAATACTAAGTACAACTAATATTACTATAATTATATTGCATTCTTTTCGCGGTACTTCATCCGATGGTTTATTCATTCATCCATTCATCTATGCATTCATTTACCCATTCATTCATTCATTCATTCATTTGCCTATTTGATCATTCTTCTCCGCATCATGCAAGGTTGGTATAAAGGATATTTATATACACTGCTTGTGCGGGTCAAGTGCTATTCTCTGTTAACGAAGTTTATCATAGTTCATTTAAGGAGAGTGTGGGGACATCTACTGGACGAGTTATCTTGTTTGGTACTATCCCTACCACTATCCCTGACACTACACCATCGTGATTCCATCAACTACCCTATTGAAACCACACCGAATACCTACAGTTTCAACACCACTTACACCACACTGAATATACATCCGCATCTCCTGATATTTACCCTGCATCTATACGGAGTATTGATCCATCTAAGACCGTCATCAGATCATTAGCCATCACTACCAGCTACTTTACCATTTCTTTCATTGACCGATGATTCTTCAGATAGTGATATACCTGATACACCACCATCACCTACCCATGGTACACCATTCACTGAGACTACCCTTTCTACTCAGAGATCACCTGTTGCATCAAGTTCAGCTTCGACATCCGAGTCATGATCTTGCACCTGGGCATCATTCCTCATGGCACCATACCGCTACCATCTTAATGGGCCGGTACACATAATGACTGCGAGGAAGAGGGTTGGACGGTTACCTACTCATTGTCTTGCTATGAGACATTCAGTTGATTACTCTTCTTCAGATCATTTTTCTTTGGATGATTCTTTGAGGGATTCATCATCGAGTTCATCATCAGAGACTTCTTCGAATTCTTCTGCGGATGCTTTATCTGATCCTGCATCTAGTCGTTCATCTTTTGATCATTCATTACCTACACCATCATTGGGTATGAGACCTAGTCATCATTTATGTTAATTGGTATCGAGTATTCATCGTTCGATAACAGCTGCTAATTCTGATAGACCCATCTCAAGATTCTTCTTTTGCGAACCTTCTTGCAGAGGAGTAGATCCCCTGTGCATGAGTGGGTATTTGTTATCTTCACCTACCCTTAGAGCATTGTCTTATGCACGTGCTGACCTTTTACCATCACCTAAGAGGATTAGGAGTCCTAAGACAGCTACGGATTTAGAGGGTTGTTCGAAGGATAGTTTTGAGCCATATGTACCTAGAAGAGGTGATTAGGATTTGACTTGAGGATGAAGTTCTGAGTCATCTAGGGATTGAGGTGACTAATGTAGAGATGGATGTTGATGTTTGTGAGGAACGATGGGGAATTGATATTGACCCCGAGATTCCAGCAAGAATGACGGTGTATCGCTATGCTGGATGCCTTAGAGAATAGATAGGGATGATGCTAGAGTTGTAGTTGAGGCTATTGATCGAGAGAAGATTGAGACGGGTATGAAAGGCCCAGTTGAGGTTAAAGTGGATAGAGTTACTCACCCAGTGGTAGCTGATGATATCTCTGAGCCTGCTCAGAAGGGAGATATAGAGGTTATGTATGAGACATTGAGAGATTTAGTTCAGAGGTTTCATGATCATACGGAGGAGATTCAGATTCATCGTGTTCAGGTTATTGAGAGTGTCCAGAGGGATCAGGGACACCGGATCGTAACGACAGGACAACAAAGTGCTAATATATTAGAGAGGATCTGAGAGCAGGACGGATAATATTAAGAAGGAGAAAATAGAAAATAAAAAACAATAAGAATAGGTAAAGATAAGAATAAAAGAGAGAAAGAAGAGAGTAAAGAGAGAACTAAAAAAGAAGAAGTAAATAAAAAAAAAAGGGGAAAAGACATCAAAAAAAAAAAAAAAAAATAAAAAAAGAAAGATAAGAAAAAGAGAGACATTAGAGACATGATGGATGTTGCGAGTCAAAGAGTTGCCCGGTCTCAGCGTAGGAAGTTGCGTGTTTAGAGGAAGATGAGATAGATTCGGCGTTTCAGATTTTATGATCGTGTGAGGATTGCTAGGCTTGAGGCTTGTGCCATGAGGCATTTAGGCTACCGTTCTTAGATTAATCCTGGAGTATCTTAGTGTTGACCTATAGCACCTAGTAGGGAAGCTGCGGGTGGTTATAGAGATTTGTAAATCCGAAATTTTGGGAACATGATGTAACATTAGTATTGAGATATGAAAATTCTGATGTATCCATCTATGTTCGGTATTCTTAACTTAATGATATTTTCTTTTGCTTATTTCATATTGCATTATTACTAAATCGTAGCATTATCATTAAGTTATTATGATTTTGTATTTCTGTATAATAATACTTGCTATTTTATTCGAACCCCGTTAACAATCTCGCATCACCACGGAATGTCATCATGTTATGTATTGTTATGTTGTAGGACAATGCCTAACACCAATTTTTGAGCATCAAGATGTTAAGACTAATTGTAGGCTTCATAGATCGTTTTGCCCATCTAGGATATCAATAAACATTGATCACACATCGTAATAACAATTAAGGAGCACCAGATTTATGAACAAGTTTTTTATCATAAACCATATCCCCAAGATCAAATGATCTTGAGGCTAACTAATACACTAATTCAACTATTCATTGACTATACATCTAAAAACTAACTACTTGATAAGCAACTATTAGACGCTCATTGGGAGAGACCTAATCTATGATGATACAAAAACCTATTCACCCTACCACTCTTTATAAACATAGAGCTAGGGTTTACAAGAAAACCGTACTTGATATGAAGCTAACTTAATATTGCACATTAAGTCCTTGTTGTTTCATCTTTCTTCTTTTCTTCATATGTGGTTTTGTAATCATCAAATCTCAAAACCCAACAATCTTCCCCTATTTGATATTACAAAACAATCTTCATGTATGAAACAATCTTTAAAGCTTCCCCTTGAAATAAGATCTTTCTTGTACATGCCCCCACATAAAATAAGCAGCAAACATAGTAGGTCTTCTTCCCCTTTTTGTAATCATTATAGAAGGTCCATCTGTAAGATAAGGCAACTGTTGGAACACTTCCCTTAAGTGGTACATGAATATGGTTTAAACATGTTAACAATAAGCTTCCCCTAAAAGTATGCTAACCATCTCTTGAATCTCGAACTCAGTAGGCTCCAAGTGGTAATTATTGATGAAGAAAAATGAGTATAACCCATATGTTGAAGAAGTAGAATTTCCCAAACTTGTGTCTTATGTCTTGCACTATTCACATGACGTCAAACTTATACCAAGACCAAAATATAAGTAGATCACAATCTCTTGACAAAATCCTCATTTATCCTATAAAATGAGACACTGAGCACAACAACGTAACTCCTTAAAGTGATAGCAAATGTACGTAGTAAGCATCATAAGGTAGATCGTACACCTTTGCTAGATTCATCAAGTCTTCGTCACCAACAATTAAGCACAAACAAGTTATCTTTAAAAGTCATAGCCTGCAAAACTATACTTTAAGATATGATAAGACACGCACCTGTGAAACCCAACTACAACATCAAATAGGCAATAACCAATTTTCTTCAAAATAATCCCAAAAACGAGCCACTATTTCATCATTGTTCGAGATCCAAACGCGTGAACCATCCGATATCTGATAAGGCAAGCAGTACAAACTGAATATGTCGGATAGCACTAACGGTACAAACTGCTTTTCTCGGACACCATTAGCAGCATTAATCAACTCGAACAGTAGTAATATACATCAGGCAATATTAATCTCAAATCATAACAGTAGTAGTGTTCTTGAATTAATGAACAGTACTAACATACCTTTTACCTTAGCAGCACTAATTTGTTACATTGGAAACTCACCTTGTGTGAACAGTAGAAAGGGAGCATAAAGTATAACATTGAGCCTAAAAGTACTAACGTCTTCAACCAGTAACAGCATTGATTCATCATCGAGTTCATCATCAGAGACTTCTTTAGACTCTTCTGCGGATGCTTTATCTGATTCTGCATCTAGTCGTTCATCTTCTAATCATTCATTACCCACACCATCATCGGGTATGAGACCTAGTCATCATTTATGTTCATTGGTACCGAGTATTCATCGTTCATTTGCTGCTATTTCTGATAGACCATCTCATGATTCTTCTTCTACGAGTCCTTCTCGCAAGAGGAGTAGATCCCCTGCTGCATCTGTACCGTTATCTTCACCTATCCCTGGAGCATTGTCTTATGCACGTGCTAACCTTTTACCATCACCTAAGAGGATTAGGAGTCCTGAGTCAGCTACAGATTTGGAGGGTTGTTCAGAGGATAGTTTTAAGCCATATGTACCTAGAGAGACTGGATTGGGAGTTGACTTTGAGGATGAGAGTTCTGAGCCGTCTAGGTCTAGAAGGTCTAATTTAGAGGAAGATGTTGATGTTGTGAGGAGTGATGGGATTGACATTGACCCTGAGATTCAGGCAGAGATTGATGAGTGTATCGCTTATGTGGATGCTCTTAGAGATAGAGGGATTGATGCTAGAGTTGTAGTTGAGGCTATTGATCGAGAGGAGATCGAGACAGGTATGAGAGGCCCAGTTGAGGTTAGAGTTGATAGAGTTACTCACCCAGTGGTAGATGATGATATCCCTGAGCCTGCTCAGGAAGGAGCTGTAGAGGTCACGTATAAGACATTGGGAGATTTGGTTCAGAGGTTTCATGATCATACTGAGGAGATTCTAGTTCATCATGTTCAGGCTATTGAGAGTGTCCAGAGGGTTCAGGGATACAAGATAGTAGTGACAAGACAACAGAGTGCTGATATGTTGGAGAGGATCAGAGAGCTGGAGCAGGATAACATGAGACTTAGAGACATGATGGATGTTGCGAGACAGAGAGTTGCTCGGTCTCAGCATAAGGAGTTACGTGTTCAGGGGGAGATGAGACAGATTCGGCGTTTCAGATTTTATGATCGCATGAGGATTGCTAGGCTTGAGGCTTGTGCCAGGAGGCATTTGGGTTACCATTCTTAGATTATTTCTTGATTATCCTAATGTTGACCTATAACACCTAGTAGTGGCTAGTTATTAGGGATTTGTAAATCCTATATTTTAGAACCGTGTTGTAACCATTAGTATTGATGATATGAAATCTAATGTTACCATTCTATGTTCGATATTCTTAACTTAATGATATATTTTCTTTTGCTTATGGCATATTGCATTATTACTAAATCATGGCATTATCATGAAGTTATTATGATTTTGTATTTTCATGTAATAATACTTGTTATTTTATTCGAACCTTGTTAACGATCTCGTATCACCGTGAAATTTCATCGTGTTGTATATTGTTATTATGTAGGACAAGGCCTAACATACGATCTGGAGCATCAAGGACACATGAAGGAATTAACGAACAAATCAATCGTAAAATGGCATGCTGCCAGGAACCTTGAACCCCTTATGAGAGACGGGGGTGAACATGAAGAAATAAGTAGAAATGGAGTAAATGGAAATGAAGGAAATAGAAATGGAGGAAATGGAAATGGTAATGGAAACGGAGGAGGAAATGGCTATAACTTCGGAGGATTTATGCCTGCTCGAGAGTGCACATATCAAGACTTCCTGAAGTGCCAGCCACTTAGCTTTAATGGGATAGAAGGAGTAGTTGGATTAACTCATTGGTTCGAGAAGATGGAAACGGTGTTCCACATTAGCAACTGTCCAGAGAAGTACCAAGTGAAGTATGCTACGTGCATGCTTCTAAACAGTACATTGACTTGGTGGAACTCTCATAAGAGAACAATTAGGATTGAGGCCGCCTATGCCATGAGTTGGGCATAGCTTATGAAGTTGATGACAGAAGTGTACTGTCCAAGAAACGAGGTTCAGAAGATGGAGGCCGAGTTATGGAACTTGGTTGTGAAAGGAAATGACTTGACTGCTTATATTAGAAGATTTTAGGAATTGGTAATGTTGTGTACTAGAATGGTCCCAAGTGAGGAGGACAAAGTTGAGAGATTCATTAGAGGTTTGCCTGACAATATTCAGGGGAATGTAATCACTGCTGAACCCACTAAACTTCAAGATGCAATTCGTATTGCCAACAACTTAATGGATCAAAAGCTGAAGGGATATGCTAGAAGAGCTAAAAACAAGAGAGGGTTGGATAACAGCCCAAGAGACAATCATGAACAGCAACCAGTTTTCAAACGGCAAAATGTTGGGGGCCAGAATGTGGCAAGAGCTTACACGGCTGGGAGCAATAAGAAAAAGGGGTATGTTGGATCTCTTCCCTACTGCAACAAGTGCAAGTTGCACCATGCAGGGCCGTGTACTGTGAGATGTGGAAACTATAAGAGAGTCGGTCATATAACTAGGTATTGTACGGCTATAGTTACTCCAAACACTCAGAGAGCCCTAGTTGGGAATCAGCCGGGTATTGTTTGTTATGAGTGTGGAAGGCCAGGAAATTTTAGGAAATATTGTCCTAAGTTGAGAAATCAGAACCGTATAAACAAGACTAGAAACAAGAATGAGAACAAGACTAGAAACCAGACTGGAGGCAATGAAGCTACCGCAAAGGCTTACGCCATTGGAGGGGGAGGAGCAAACCCCGATTCCAATGTTGTCACGGGTACGTTCCTTCTCAATAACTGTTATGCTTCTATGTTATTCGACTCGGGTGCCGATAGGAGTTTTGTGTCATCTACCTTTAGTGCTTTGCTTGATGTTGCACCATCCACTTTAGACACTAGTTATGCCGTAGAACTTGCCGATGGAAGAATTTCATAAACAAATGTTGTCCTTAGAGGTTGTACGTTAGGATTATTAGGTCATCCGTTCGACAAAGATCTAATGCTCGTAGAACTTGGTAGTTTCGACGTCATCATCGGTATGGATTGATTTGCGAAATACCACGTGTTGATTGTTTGTGATGAAAAGGTCATCTGTATCCCTTATGGAGATG
This sequence comes from Tanacetum coccineum, assembly GCA_026074375.1. Lineage (NCBI taxonomy): Eukaryota > Viridiplantae > Streptophyta > Magnoliopsida > Asterales > Asteraceae > Tanacetum > Tanacetum coccineum. Next base: position 67,680 of record BQNB010004890.1, read on the forward strand.
AAGTGTTGATAATCTGAGGTGACAATTGTGACGGAAGGAGTAAGTCGAAGCTGAACATCATATCGTGTACGAACACCCAGAAGTATATACAGAAGGGATGTCAAGTTTATCTAGCGCAAGTTACATCCAAGAAGACTGAGGACAAGTCGGAGGAGAAGCGACTTGAGGACGTGCCGATTGTACGGGAATTTCCGGAAGTCTTTCCAGAAGACTTGCCTAGACTACCGCCTGCTCGAAAAGTTGAATTTCGAATCGACTTAGTTGGTGTTGCACCTGTAGCACGAGCCCCGTACTGATTAGCACAGGCCGAAATGCAAGAGTTATCTACTCAGTTGCAAGAACTTTCTGACAGAGGATTTATAAGACCCAGTTCCTCACCCTGAGGAGCTCCGATTTTGTTTGTCAAAAAGAAAGATGGATCTTATCGGATGTGTATCGACTACCGTGAACTATACAAATTTACTGTGAAGAATCGATACCCACTTTTAAGAATCGACAAATTATTTGATCAACTCTAAGGGTCAAGAGTCTACTCTAAGATCGACCTGAGATCTGGTTATCACCAAATCAGAGTTCAAGAGGAAGACATTCCCAAGAATGTATTTAGGACTCGCTATGGTCACTACGAGTTCCAAGTAATGCTGTTTGGTTTGACTAACGCACCGGCAGTATTCATGGATTTGATGAATTGGGTGTGCAAACTGTATCTGGATAGATTCGTGATTGTATTCATCGATGATATTTTGGTCTACTCCAAGAGCAGAAAGGAGCATGAAGGACACCTTAAGTTAATTCTGAGGTTACTTAAGGATGAGTTATACGCTAAGTTTTCAAAGTGCGAATTTTGGCTATCAAAGGTACAATTTCTTGGTCACGTGATTGATAGGGAAGGCATTCACGTTGATCTCACTAAGATTGAATCCATCAAGGATTGGGCGTCACCCAAGACACCAACCGAGATTTTTCACTTTTTAGGTTTGGCCGGTTACTACCGATGATTTATCGAAGGTTTCTCGAAAATCACTAGGCCTATGACGAAGTTGACTTAGAAAAGCGTGAAGTTTGATTGGGGAGAAAAGGCAGAGGCTGCATTTCAGCTGTTGAAACAGAAATTGTGTAGTGGGCCGATTTTGGCTTTACCCGAGGGAAGTGAGAACTTTGTGGTATATTGCGATGCCTAGCATAAAGGGTTGGGTGCGGTTTTGTTGCAAAGGGGGAAGGTCATAGCTTATGCATCCCGCCAACTCAAGGTTCACGAGAAGAACTATACTACACACGACCTAGAGCTTGGTGCAGTAGTTTTTGCCTTGAAGATGTGGAGACACTATTTGTACGGTACAAAGTGCGTCGTGTTCACTGATCACAAGAGTTTGCAACACATTCTTGATCAAAAGGAGCTGAACATGAGACAACGACGGTGGTTAGAGTTGTTGAGCGACTACGACTGTGAGATTCGATATCACCCAGGAAAGGCAAACATGGTGGCTGGTGCCCTGAGTCGAAAGGAAAGAAGCAAGCCACTACGAGTTCGGGCCTTAGTTATGACTATAGGGTTAAATCTTCCTAAGCAGATTTTGAGTGCTCAATCGGAAGCCAGGAAAGAAGAGAACTTCATCAACGAAGATTTGCATGGCATGATTAACAAACTTGAGCCTCGTGCTGATGAAACATTATGTTTGAACAATCGAAGTTAGATTCCATGTTTCGGTGACTTGAGAGCTTTGATTATGCATGAGTCTCATAAGTCAAAGTATTCCATCCATCCTGGATCGGATAAGATGTACCAAGACCTAAAAAAGCTGTATTGGTGGCCCAACATGAAAGCCAAAATTGCCACCTATATCAGCAAGTGTTTAACGTGTGCCAAGGTTAAGGTAGAATATCAGAAGCCGTCTGGTTTGTTGGTTCAACCAAAAATCCCACAATGGAAATGGGAGAACGTAACGATGGACTTTGTGACTAAATTGCCAAAGACGACAACCGGTCAAGACACAATTTGGGTAATCGTTGATCATCTCACTAAGTCTGCACATTTCTTGCCTATGCGAGAAGATGACACGTTAGAGAAGTTGACGAGACAGTACTTGAAGGAAGTAGTCTCAAGGCATGAAGTGCTAGTTTTGATCATCTCTAATCGTGATAGGAAATTTACTTCACATTTTTGGAAGTCCCTTAATAAAGAATTAGGTACTCGATTGGATATGAGTACAGCTTACCATCCAAAGACCGATGGTTAGAGTGAGAGAACCATTCAAACGTTGGAGGACATGTTACGTGCATGTGTACTCGACTTTGGAAAAGGTTGGGATAGACACTTACCGTTGGTAGAATTTTTGTACAATAACAGTTACCATACCAGCATTAAGGCTGCTCCGTTTGAGGCGTTGTATGGGCGCAAGTATCGATCACCTATCTGCTGGGCTAAAGTTGGAGATAGTCAGCTCACTGGCCCAGAGATCATCCACGAGTCAACTGAGAAAATAGTTCAAATCAAGAGCCGTATCCAAGCCGCCCGTGATCGTCAAAAGAGTTATGCCGACGTAAGACAAAAACCTCTTGAGTTTCAAGTAGGAGATAAGGTCATGTTGAAAGTATCGCCATGGAAAGGGGTGATACGTTTCGGCAAACGGGGAAAGTTGAACCCTCGTTATATTGGACCTTTTAAGATCATTGCTAAAGTAGGAACCGTTGCCTATCGTCTGGAACTCTCAGAGCAATTAAGTAGAGTTCATAGTACGTTTCACGTCTCGAATTTGAAGAAATGCTTAGCTGATGAACCTCTTGCTATACCACTGGATGAAATCCAAGTTGACGATAAACTACACTTCATCGAAGAACCCGTCGAGATTATGGACCGGGAGGTCAAGCGTCTGAAGCAGAGTCCTATTCTGATTGTCAAAGTGCGCTGGAACTCCAGGAGAGGTCCTGAGTTCGCCTAGGAGCGTGAAGATCAAATGCAAAAGAAGTACCCTCATCTTTTCCCAAATTCTGCACCGGTGGTAGATACCACGTCATGAGCTTTGGGGACAAAGCTCTTCTAACGGGGAAAGAATGTGACAACCCGAGAATTTCCGTTTAATAAATTAGCCGTTTCCGTTTAGAAATTTGAATTTTTGAAAGTTTCGTTAAGCTTTTCCGGGTGACCGGGAAGTCGTTCCGTGATTATCTGAGAATCGTCACCGGGAGCGAACCGGGACACCAAACGTTGTAGTATTTTGGCAATAGCCACATTTTTATGTTTTAAAGCAATATCTAAAATTTTATAATTTTCTGTGATACCGTTACTCGTTTCGTTATTTACGTGATACGTGTTTTGATCTATACATATGCATATGCATGCAAAGGCCTTGAAAATTAATTCAAAAGTGAGCACTATAGCCCTAAAATATTGGAGACCATTTTGGTCCCCCTTTGGCCTTGATATAACCGGTTACACACACTCTCTTAGCTTAGGATTCCATATTTTGAAAATTTGATACAAGTTAAACAAGCTTCCTACAAAATGGCTTGTACCAGGTCCTTCTATGCTCTCATTCGCGGATCATTTCGGTCCCCCTTTCTCCTTTGTACTCGGCCGAACATAGCAAGGCACCAAGTCTAGGTGCATCCTATCTCATGCCAACTTATAACCACCAATCCTTATTTTGTTTCGCATTCACACTTAAACTATTTCTCTCACTAGAACATACACACACTTTGTTCACTCTTTTCCTTTCTCTCTTTGAGTTCGGACGCCAACAAACACCCACCCCATTGTTTTTAATCTTTGATCAACCATTTGAAGATATATTGTTCGAGATTGATTCTTGTTTCTATCCGGGTAGTTTATAAACAACGTTTGGGCTGTTCTTAGTTTCCAATCATCTTTCGTCGTGTTTTCTTGTAAGTCATCTCTACATTTTCATAAATGAGTTGTTGAATTTATTAAAGCTTCCACAATTTAACTTATAAATCTTTTAAGTTTGAACAATGTTAACTTATTATTATTTTGAATCTATGCAACGGTGTTTATTTTCAAAACGTACCCTTAGAGGTCGTTCTTTATGCTTTGTACTTGAGATAGTCATGAAAGTCACGCCCCCGTACGCTAAATCGGACAGGACCCTATTTGGGGGCGTGACACGGATACCCTGCTAGTATGATATTATAAGTTTACCAAATCTCACTAGATACTCTGTCAAGGAAAGTCAATGAAAGGTTGGGAAACAATTACGCATTTTTTACCGCATATATTTGAGTCAAAAATCTGTCGTCCTTAAGTTACTTGAATTGGAAAAACCTCGTATTTCTAATCTAACTGGATACAACCTTATGTGTCGATACGAAAATTAAACATTACTCTTTAAAAATAATAACTTGACTGTTATGTGGTAAAGCTAATATCCAGTAATCCGTACCGACTAAAAATTGGTTGCATGTCGGTAATACGGGAGAAGTACATGACTCACTAACTGAAAAGTTGCATGTTATAAAAACTATATTGACACACATAATTTTTTAGTGTTTTAGTGTTTGAATTAAACCACAAAATATAAGTTAAGAGAGCTAGTTGTAGTTGTGTCCTACAAATTTTATAAGGCACGTCACAAAGCGTAGGTTCAGTTTGGCGATGTTGATAAAAAAAGTTAGGTTGGGTCTAGTTTGATCTGAATAGGCTACTATTCGGGTGTAGAATGCCTTGTTCTTGTACCAAGTGAAATCGTTGAAGGACCCTGCACAAGGAAGTAAACACCGTTAACCTTATCGTGGGAACGGATCTCACGATTAGACTCTGGCGTGAGAGTAAGTATATGATCTTGGAGAGTTATCGAATGTGATTAGGGTTTTTGAGATACCTGTATTGATGAGAATTGCATTCCTTTTATAGGCTGAATAACCCTAAGGGTTTCCGTGAATTGCGGCCCAAGATACGGCCGATATTATAGGGATTCGAAGTTGTCCTAGCTGATTTAAATAAGTAAAGCATATCTCTTATTTAATTAGTTTATCCACTCTGAAAGATAACTTACGAAGATACCGCGGCCACGAACAGTAACCGCGGCCTGTAGACCCAGGAAGTATTGTGCCAGTAGCCGCGACCCGTGACCGTTATACATGGACCGGGGGCCCATTAGCAGCTACAAAGCCCATAATAGTATAAATGGGCCGAGCCAGTCCATACTATACGTCATCATGTCCCCCCAGTCTAGGAGACGTGGTCGTGGTCGGGATCGCGGTCACGTTTTGCTAGACTAAATATTCGAGTCTTTCCAATATCCAGAACCGTCGAAACCGTATCTGGGACCCTATAGCGTAAAAATTGGGCCCATGAACCGAGAAACAGCGAAAACGGCTAAGTGATGAGACATGTGGGCCCCAAACTGCTTCACCTTCCTCTCAATCCCTATCCGTCCAAAAGGTAAGTGGAGGACACGTGGCAAACATCCAACGAGGCACGACTGTCGATGACATAGTATAAATAGGACAAATTATCACTGTGCCCTTTTTCACAGTTTCCAAATCAAATCACCATCTTCACACACACCACCGCATAAGACACTTAATCATACGAAATCCCCGTATTGCAGGTTAGTACGCCACGCCTTTTTGTATAACTAATTAAAAAATGGGCAGGGACACAATACAACTGGAGAACGCCGTATCTACCATTTCCCAATAGTACCTACTAGAGTTTACCTCGGAGTACGGCATACCAGAGGGCCTTCATCTGGAATTTCCTGGTCCAAAGGACACTATCGTAAACTTTTTGAAGGGCAAAGTCGGCATGTATACCAAATTCTTTGAGTTCGTAAATTTTCGCATCCCGATTTCACAATTCCTTTTTGATATTCTAGGGTATTACCAAATTCACATCTCACAACTGTCAGTAATTGGTGCGGCCAAAGTTCCCATGCTGTCTTTATTCCGTGTCTTTTATGTTCCTTCTTTCAACTCTGGTTGGATGTCATTTGGCAAACGACCAAGAAAAAAATACCCCTCAATGTTACAAAAAGCCCTTGGACTCCTTAAAAAATTAGAATAATCGCTTCTTCTGGGTGGACGAGATAGTGTTTCT
>BQNB010004890.1:74582-105124 GCA_026074375.1 Tanacetum coccineum
AGGGGTTAGGTTAATCTAATGTTAAAAACCAAAATATTAAATAAATTCAAGATTAAAATTTCATACCCTGGCAGTGGCGCCAAAAACTTGATTGTGTCGTCATGTAGGTGTTATTTATGTTTTTAAGTTTTAAATTTATATTTTTCCGACTTTACCGAAAACAACACTTTAACGGGCAGTGTACCCGATCATATGGAGTTTTGTGGTAAGTAGGGTGTCGATCACTAAGAGCGAGAACTAATCTTTTATTTTATCAATATTTTGGTTAATTAAACTAAGTTAATTTAAACTATATTAATTCTATTCTATGTTAAACCTATGTTAATCCTAATTCTAACGGAAAAGGGGGGGTTCAGCCTGAGAGATTGGCCCAGGTTTTGTGGTAGCTTAGATCAATTTAAAACACAATAAAACACGCAAGCCGATAGACAAAAGATAGAAGAACAGTCTAGCCAAATATAAGAAAATTGTATTAACCATGATTAATCCAATTAAAACGTTGGTTGGTTTATTTAGTGCAATGAGTGTTTATCTCGAGGCGGCATATCATTTAAGATTTAGGTGGGACTTCTTCCTAAAACCTAGACACGTAGAATTCTTTCACAATTATACGCATCCACATAAAGCATCCTATTTGCTAATTATAATTTATCTTAGGTGATAAATAATGGGGATCTTATTAAACCCTAGCTCATAGAGACTTTACCCACTCACTGCTTAATGGCAATTTATATTCTAGTAGTCCACTGTCCAAGACTTCACCAAAAGAATTAGTACGTTATTTGTTGATCCTAGGTCACCTGCTAGTCCAACTTGTTCACATATCCTAAGGGTAAAGATAGGGCATTAATTGTAGTCTTATTGATTTAGATATATGGAGAGCCATCGTGGCATCTAGCTAACTTGGTCGGTATCACTAGATCTAGTTAAATGATAGGTCGCATACAAACGCACTTAAACAAGTATAAATTGATAAACATAAACAAGCAATCAACGATAAATTAAGCATTCGATATAAACAAACCACACATTCAAATCTTCATAATCATGGCTAATACCCAAGGGTATTAGCCCTTAATCATTGTAATCAATACAAAAGTAATAATCCAACCAAGGTAAACTAACCGAGTTAAATGAATGATACTAAAAATCAAACGATTACAAGAGTATAGGAGATTACAAGGTGTTTCATATGGAATTAGTAGCTTTGCTAGACCTTTTTTGCTCTTCTTTTCTTCTAAAAATTGACTTTTGTGGTTAAGGTATCGAAAATATGATCAAGCACACTGAAAACCCGTTTTTAGGTTTTCTATTTATACTGTTTGGAATTTGGTTGATATGGCGTATCGAGAGAGATGGATACGGTGTATCAAGGGTTTTTTGGAATAGGGACCACGTTCGATATCTTCTAGGATATTTTATTACTTTATATTGAATACGGTGTATAGAGTTCTCATGGATACGGCGTATTGGACTTCGTATCTTTGTGGTTTCTTGTGACGTACAGGCACAGATATGTCGTATCTTCCTTGATGAATACGGCGTATAGGTTGTCAGAACATTAATCTTCAAATGTCTTTGTTTAAGCTCCAGAATGCGTGTCTTTTTGCTAATCTTTACCAAGTACTCCATAATTACTGTACATCTCAAATATAAATGATTAAGTAACAATTCTTGCAATAATTACACAAAATGGGTTATTTACATGGGATAATGATGCTATAAAAGTGACGTTATTTGATGTCATCAATTAGATAATGTAAGACGTGACACGTAGGGATTAATAATGACAAATTAGGATAGTTATGTGTCACATACCCTATAAATACCCCTCCTATACTTCCATAGGAAGGTGAGGAAATCATTTTGTAACACAAAGTGTATGTGTTTCTCTCTCTAGAAAATACACACATCTTTCCCTCTTTACCTTTTTCTCTCAATCTAATAAATATGGCTTTCTACTTATTCTTTACTCGCCGACCTTCGGATTGTTGTTCTTGCTATGAATCTTTATGGTTAACAATTGGCATCAGAGCTAACTAGGGGAATTTTGTGTTTGTGTTTGGTTGATTCGTGAATTAAAATGGCTCTTTTTTAGCTTTTCATTCGAAAAATTAAAGCCACAAATGTTGATGTTATTAATGTTAAAGTTTGTGTTTTTATGATGGATATAGCTTAAATATATTGAGTTTTTCAAAAAAATTCGGCCAAAAATGTCAAAAATTAAGGTTTTTAGAGGTTTTTTAAGTTTTGGGGTCGAATGGTATTTTTCAGCAAAAGTCGCGGTTTGGTAGAAAAGTTGTGGTTTGGCAGATTCTTACGGTTTGAGAGTGGCGGTTTGAGCTCTCAAAGTTGCGGTTTGATATCAAAATTATGCAATTTGGCACAAGACAAACTTGCGGTTTTTCAACTTTACTTCCGCGGTTTGACAAAGTTTGACTAGTCAACTTTGGCAGTTTGACCTCAACCATTAAGCAGTTTGAGTTGTCAACTTATGCAGTTTGACTTGTAAATACATGCAGTTTGACCTTGTCAACTTACACAGTTTGACCTCTCCATTGGGCAGTTTGACTCAGTCAACTTTTGCAGTTTGACTACACTCTTAGAGTAGTTTGACTTGTCAACTTATGTAGTTTGACTTGTCAACTTATGCACTTTGACTAGTCAACACATGTGGTTTGATCAATTAACCTTCAAAGTCAAATTCATTTACATCGCAAGCCCTTATTCCACGATTATACTTTCATGACAACGCTATCTAGACAATGTTTACCCGTTAACAAAAATTCATTAAAACATTTGTCCTAGATTAACAACATTTAATCTAAAACATAACGCTTAATGCTAAAACAATCCTATAACATTAAAGATTCACTAAAAAGTCAAAACGGCTATGGATTCGGATTAAAATGACAAGTGATCACGAAGTTGATTTGGTATCCCTTATTTGAGATTGAAGTGGGTTTCACCAAGGCGTCTACTTATTTCATCATCAAGACTTCCTTCTACTTTCTACCCCTTATCTTCAAACCTAATCTATCGATTGATGACTTGCTTGAACGTATATAGCTTATGATTGAGAGTTGGATTATCTAGTTATACCTGATGTAAGGAGTTACATTATAGTACTCACATGTTATAACTATCACTTAAAGGAGTTACATTGTAGTGCTCAGTGTCACACACAGATGCAGATGTGGATAGTGTCAAGAGGTGTGATACTTCTAATACTTTTGATGTTGGGTAGGGTACTTAAAGATTTAATCTTGCACCGTTCTTCAATCAACAACAGTGCAAGCTTAAGTAACAAATTTGAGGGATTTTACTTCATTTTCAAGTTTGGTATATCAGGTTTACTTTACCATGTGGTCACAACAAATAGCCGACAGAATACGAGGTTGGTAAATTAGCCAAAGAGTTTAAAGGTTGAGATGTAATCAGCAATTCTCACAGGATCATATTGTGGTATTCCGAGACAATGGTACTTCACAGTCTAAGCAAAATTTTCAAAGTTCTTCAACGACATTCATAATTTTTCAAGATTTGGGCTTATGACAAGAACTTCTCGAGTATATAGACGTACACGACAATGATGCTTCTAAGAGTTCGCAACCATCATGGGGGAAAATCATGTACGTAGTATGGTTTTTTGGGTCAATAAAAAAGGGTTATAGGCATATAAACAATTAGTTTAGAAGATTCGTACAATGTATACTTTGTTTAACTTCTAGGGGGAAGTAGTATATTCTATTTCACTTAGCATGGTTTATGTGAAGTATTATGCATACGTGAGAAGAATTGTTGTTGATTTCTTGCATGTACCCCCGAACGAATATTCACCAAGACCTAATGACAAGTAGCAGTAGTATTTGTGTGGTTTTTCTTCTACAAAATTCCGTTGTGCACGTTAATGACAAATGGACGATTGTTCAAGCTACATCAAAGATTCAGATTCTGCTCAAGTTAGGGATGTTAGTTTAGGGGAAGCAGATTTAGAAACTTCACCAAAGAGGAGTCTATAAAGAAATATTTTTGAGATATGCTACATGGATTGGGGGAAGTTAATCCAACTCATGCATTCTATAATGGTTCATGAACAAATAAAGACACTAAAGATCCAAGCTAAATTACAAGTAGCAAGACCAGAAGACGCATAAGACATCTTCAACATTAGAAGACTTTATTTATGTTGTATTTGTACTTGTTAGGAACATTGTAAGTAATTCCGTATGTTCGCATATTGGGGTAAAGATTGTTAGCCTTAAAATATGTCGACTAATACGGAATTACACTAGATAATGTAAGGTGTGACACGTAGGGACTAATAATGACAAGTTAGGATAGTTATGTGTCACGTGCCCTATAAATACTGATGTGTCATTGTGTGGTGTTTATTTATGATAGTTCAAGTTTTAAATTTATATTTTGCCAACTTAACGAAAAACAACACTTTAACAGGCAGTGTACCAGATCGGTGGTAGATTCATGGTAAGTAAGGTCTCGAACACTTGAAGCGAGGTTAAATCTCTTAATTTATTTATATTTTAGTTATCTAATTCTATGTTAATTCTAATCTAAGTCAAACCTATGCTAATTCTATGTTAGTTCTAATCCTAATTCTAACAGGTAAAAGGGGGGTTTTAGCCTGAGAGACTGGCACGGGTTTGTTTGGTGACTACAATCAATTCAAGACACTTTAACCCACGCAAGCAATTTAACAGAAGATAAAAGAGCGGTCGAGCCTTATGATAGAAAATTGTATTAGCCATTATTAATTCGATTAGAAGTTGGTTTGTTTATTCAGTGCAATGATTACTTATCTTGAAGAGGCATATCATTCTTAGACTTAGGCGGTACTTCATCCTAAGACCTAGACACATTAATTATGTCACAATTGTTAGGATTTATGTTTTCCTAACTTAGTATCGACAGTACAAATAGTTAGTACTGATAGTTATAGTTAGTACTGACAGTGCAATTAATAGCTATGTCTCAGTTAAAGGGAATTCTGTAGCTGCTGTTGGATGTTGGGCACACATAATATGGATGAAAAAATCAACTCACTGACTATGACATTCATATATGAAAAAGGTACTCATATTTTATGATAACAATAGTGCTTTTGGTATAAAACAACCAAGGAATTTATCAACTATTTTTACTATGATCAACAATTATACGGGGATTTTTTCGCTTGATTACATTTACTTGCGATTGTCAATATCTAGTATGTCATTTAACTTACATAAACTAAAGATAGGACGACTCACGACAGACTACCTATGTCATCCTGTCTTATATATGTAAGCAAACATTCACACATATGTCAAGTCAATATCCATCATATCTTATTACAAAGTACATTTTTCATATATATGTTCCATTCGCAACATTATATCAAACGGATTTAAACTATTATCGTATACTCTAAAACCTTAATTCCATGAAAGGTTAATATCTAAGTGATGGACAAGTGCTAAAGCATATGTACAAGTTAAATATACATTCATTTGAAATATAAACTCCTTCCAAGTCAAAGTACAAGTCTTTAAAAGCACAATGTACAAGTCATTAAGCATGACACCAAAATAGCCGTTTTACCTTCGTTTTCATTCTAGTTTCTTCACCACCACTTTTGTACAAGCTACTACACACAATATACTGTGTTAAAACCCTAATATATCTACTCATAAGGCTTCATACACATTTTTACCTCTCAAAACCCTAATTTAACCCTAACCCTAAAAACCGAGATTGTTTTTAAACCATGACCCGTTTCTTCATTTTTATCTATTGTAAACCCAAACCAACACTCAAATAAGTTGTAATAACTTATATTACAACATTAACAATCATATTCTATCATTATTTCATCATTTCATTTCATTCATACGCGAATTAAATCCAAGAAACCCTAAACGTACCCTAATGTGAACTATTGACCCGTTTACTCATTTTCGCCCATTTAAAATCCAAACCACTTATCAATTCTTGTTACTAACTCTTAATAACATCCTTATGATCATCTATCCATACCTCATAACACAATTATACACGAATTCAAACCTAGAAACTCAATTCGGTGCCATATGAAAACCCTTGTTCCATCCGCCGACTTAATGATTTACCACTTTCTACACCATTTTTTAAACTCGAATACAAAAGACAACTTATGATGTAAACCCTTAATTCAGGTCCTACCCACATTTATCTATCATTAGTAAGGCCATGGCACATGAAATTTATAAACTAGAAAACTAACGAACCAAAACAGACTCGCGTATACCATTTCCTCTTTTTCGACCCATTTTAGGGATAACCAAGCTACCATACACCTTGATGACTCTCCTACTTGATCCCTAAGGAGCCTTAACCCACTAATTGATGTTTGTTATGGCTAAAAATCAGGCCACAAGCCCTCCTTGTTGGCTTAATTTAGTCGCGACACACAAACACCCTTACAAGGCTTCTATCTTCTTCCACCTTGCATAGCCTCACCCACATCATTCCTTTAGCTAATAAACATGTCAGAACCTGGATCATTATGCTTCCTAACCCTAGGTCTTATACACCCTATAAATAAAGGCGAAACACCTTCATCAAACTTAGCACCCTATCTTCCTTCTATCTATAACCCAAGTGAGTAACTATTCTCTGCTCCATATGATCCTAGGATAATCTAAGAAGATCATTCAAGCAAAGCTTTGAAGATTTGAAGCCCCGGGAACAAGATACAAGGCGTACAAGTGGAAATACTACCCGAAATGACCCATTTCTAAGCTATAAGCTCAAACCCAGGTTCTAGATGTTCTACTTATGCTCCTACACTCTTATAATGTTCATATGATCCTAAATATACTCTTGTTAAAGTTTCATAACTCAATTCATGCTCATTTTCTTGTTTTGATCAAAACCGTACACACCCGGAATCCTAATTTTATGTTTTTTCTTAAACACTAAATGTTATCAATGGTTATATATTATTATAAATCTATCCTAGGGGCACCCATGACTTAACTAATGTTAAAATAACCACTTTATTGATTAATGAAGGAATTTGAACTTAAAACCCATGCGTTTTCATTTTGAAACCCTAATTCGACCCATTTTGCTTCCTAGCTTAACGAATCATTATTTTAAACTTGCGTTGCGTTAAATCTTCATATTTTAGTTTATTATAACTTATAAATGTCTATGAAATGTTAAAAGAGATTGCATGGCATTGGACATGTTTTTGTAAATATTATCCATGCACAGGGGTAGAAATGTAACTTTCGAAACTTATAACAAAAGGGCTGAAAATGTATTTATCAAAGTTATAACTATAGGGATCTATTATGTCATTTTCAAGTACAAGGAGTACTTGTATATCTTTTAAATTGATGACCAATACTCGTAAAAGTGCAAACCCCAAGGGTTTATTTTGCCACTTTTCAAACTCAAGGGAGGGGGTCGTCTAAAATGTAACATTTTGAAAAAAGTTAAAAACATGTTTAAAACTTACAAGAAATAACTTTATTACGCTTCTACGTGCTTTAACATTTCCAGATTTGTTCAAAACACTTAGAACGATTATATCGTTTCACAAACTAGGGGAGCTTAGATTAAGAGGTTTCATCTTGGTATTACGTTTGACTGAGTTGTTGGTGTTTACGATTTAAGTAACCTAACCTCTCAAAAAAAGTTTTCTGAATGACTTCTGAATTATGAGGAGCCGAACGTGATACAATAATTCCCAAACTCTTCAATCAACTCATAACTCTTACAACTAAAGTTCTATGAGTACAATCTCTTTAGACTGACATAGTTACTCAGGTTGCGTTATCGTGACTATTTATTATCATTTTGCCTATATCAACCTTTCCTTGGTTAAGATTGTGATAAGGTCGTCGGCTTTAATTTTGGAATATTTTATTTACATCTAACCTATCAGGTGAGGTTATAACCTCGCTTTACTAATTTTACCATGTTTTATAAACCCGCGGAGGGGGATACATGCTTGTTACAAACTCTTTTACATACTCGTTTATCTTATAACAATGTGATTACTTTTCAAGGACTTTGTGATTTCATAGCCTCACTTTTAATCTCTTTAATGTTTTCATAAACACGTGAGGGGGATACATGCTATAAATTACGAATACAAGTGTTTTTACATGTTATATGCTAATCTGATATACCATTACGACTAATGTCTAAGTTACTTTATGCTAAAAGTCCCTCATTATCATGGACCATTAATCACTTTACGGGTGAACGCCAAATATTGTGGATAGGAATCTATGGGATTGACGAATCCTGTTGTGTTAGCGAGATAGGTAACCAAACACCACTATATTTGTATTTCATAGGATATGGCAAATTACCTACACCGAGGGCCATTATCTATATATATAACTATATTTACTATATTATTATAGTTATATATATATATATATATATATATATATATATATATATATATATATATATATATATATACTTCATATTATATAATATATTTATATATATATATATATTTATAGTATATATATATTATATATATATATATATATATATACTATATATTATATATATATATATAATATATATTATATTTATATATAATATATAATATATCTATATATATATATATATTTATACTATATTATATATATATATCTTATATTTAGTATATTTTATATAGATATATATATATATATATATATATATATATATATATATATATTATTATATATTTATATAACTAATTATATATATATATATATATATATATATATAATATATATTTTATATATATATATATATATTATATATATATATATTATATATATATATATATATATATATTATTTCACTCATTTTGGGTATATATATACACTAAGTCCGTTGTGTGACCAGAGCTTACACCAAGTCTATACTATACACGCACAAGACCAAACAGGACCAAACAAGACGATAACCAGTAATACACTGTTACTACAAATAATTGCATCGTTGTAATTATACAAATAATGGGTTATATAATACGGACCAAGATCATAACATACAATTTTCATAATAATTGTGTTGTACAATTATTACACTACGACTTGTATTAAACTGTTATCTAATCTTATGAATTTCACTCAACCTTTGTGTTGACTTTTTAAAACCTGTTTTATCTTAGGTTATTGGGCAATATACGGCACGGAGTGGCATGGACTCAAAGATGGCTAAAACTTGTTATCATTCACATTGTATGTAACTAGATTTTGGGACCTGCCTTTGTAAAACTCTGATTTGAAATGAATGATAACGATCTTTTGAAACATCGTCTCTTTTGGGTCAGTTTTCTATGGATTATGATTGTTGGTTTCATGAAGAATACCGCACGATTAGATCCGCTGCTATATTGTAAAAAGGGGGGTGTTACTTATTGCAATTCAAACAATCAGTTCTGCACTCAAGAACAAACAGCATATTGATATCAATTATCACATTTATCAGATATCATGTCTCAAAGGGGGACAATGAATTACATTTCATTCCCACTCAATATTCAACTTGTGATATATTCACCAAGCCTTAGATGGCCAACTTTTAAAAGATTGATCGTTGATTAGGGTATGCTGAACATAGATTCAAAAAACATCTGTAGCTTCAGTACTTCCTGAAGAAAATGAAGCTTCGCTCTTTCATCCAAAACTAACAAAACATTTCATGTTAATGTCAGTTTAGTTTTTTGATACAACCTTTAACTTGCTTAAGTAAAGTAACTGAGCAATCACATATGTCTCATTCATGGATTTGTATGAGCATGTGTGGTTTTGTCGCCTTCTCTAGAGCATAGATATTGGTTAAGTCAAGAACTGAACAAACCTAATGTATTTTCTTCTGTTCAGTTTCGACAAATATTTTTATATAGATCTTCAGCTATCTCTCGAGTGAAGTAATAGTAAGCATATATTGTCTTCATTCATGGATTTGCATGAGCATTTGTGGTTTTGTCGCCTTTGTTGGAAGATTGATGATGATGAAGATTACAATAATCTATTCAGCATGACATAACACCAAACTTGAACCTAGTTTAGCTTTTTCAAACATCAATCTCAAAAGGTTAGTTTTTTTTAAAAAGGGTGTGGAGGTGGTTGATTTTTTAAAAAATTATAGTTAATTATTTAAAAGAAGAAATCCAAAAGTTAGAATGACCTCATCATCTTTCTCTCACCTACTTTTGCAGTGAATATACGGCTGTTCACTGTTCTAGGTGTCAGATACAAGCTTTGTTGACTTTCATTAAATTTAAAGTTTAGCACACATGTTGAAAACAAACCCTACACATTCCAATAACTTTAAAACCTCAAATGATAATTACAAATTCTCAAAGAAAATTTTGTAATTTTATCAGTTATATAAATCACAACACACCAATCAACAACTTATTCTCACAAACAAAACCAAAAAACCTCAAACCAGATCAAACCTTCAAAACCCTCACCACTCAAAATGGCAAAATCATCATCACAAAAGACCTCATCACCTGAAAAATACTCCTAAAGAAGACCTGTCACTCTCACAACCTGAAAGCCAATAACCTCTATTAATGCAAGTCAGGTTGATTTCACCTTTGATGAGATCACTTTCACCACCAACAATGAAGTTGCACTCCTGTATCCCTCACATCCTAACCAAGATTACTTTTAGGCTGTATCAGACTTTATTTCTAAATGCTGTCTAAAGGAAGCATTTACAAGAGCTCCAAATCAATACCAAGATTACATGATGTTAGGATTAAAAGACTTCTTGAAGCTGTTTGGAAGTTACTACTGCTAAGGTTAGAGTTTACTGCTGCTAAGCATAACTTAGTGCTGTTTGTAATCTTGGTGAAAAATATGCTAAGTAGTTAGTACTGCTAGTATATATTACTACTGCTAGTGGAATTAAGATCAGAATTGCTTTTGAGACATAGAAGAAATACTTACTATAGTGTTAATATTGCTAGTATAAAGTTACAACGTTAGTGTATCTTAGTAATGCTAGTATAATGTTAGTACTGATAGGAGTAAAGTTACAACTATATCATAAGTTAGTACTGTAGCTGTAACTTAGTACTGCTGATAAAGAATGAAGAAAATATTTTAAGTAGTTACTACTGCTTGTACACAGTTAGTGCTGCTGGTATAAAAGTTAATGTTGTTGGTTACAACTGCTGAAAGATTACAACTGCTAGAAGAGTTTCTACTGTCAGAAGGATAAAAACATGAGAAAGGATAAAGATGAAGATTGTTTATCAAGATTACTTACGAGATAAGTATGAGATATTTTTGTAAAAGATACATATAAGTTATTTGTTTAGAAGATCATGATAACTTAGGAACCCCCTTTGGAACAATATGAGCGAAGTTAGGACTCCTTGGTGTATAAAAGAAGGTCCTAAGGCATAGAGATTAATGTGTCTTTCGTTGAATATCAAATCTAGAAAAGTGTTATTCGTAGCTTCAAGGTTTTGTAAACCCTAAAACTATTAAGAGTGTTCGTTTTATATTGAGGCTGAAAGTTTGGTAAACTGTTTGTTATTGATCTTGTTCATTACTGTTTCATTATAACTCTTCTTAGTATCATTGGCTAGATTCGCTTAGTCTTCTGATATTTACAATTAAAGTTTCTACTATAGTTGTGTTAGATTTATCTTGCATAACTATACCTTACACAAGCTAATGGATTAAAGATCTATTCTATTGGGATCAACAAGTGGTATCAGAGCTTTTGAGAAGCTTTGATTAAGAAAAAAACTTTACTACACACAAGATCTTTTTCTTCAAGAAGCAATGGATTCCCAATCTACTCAAACCATCAAGATACCCATACTCTAACCTGATGAGTATGATCTCTGGAAGATGAGGATGAAGCAATACCTATAGTGCATTGATTACACTGTATGGGAGATAGTAGAAAATGGTAATGCACCCATAGTAACAAAAACTGTTAATGGTAAGGAGACTGTTATCCCTCCTACAAGTGTTGAAGAGAAGGCACAAAGAAAGGCAGAGTTAAAGGTAAGAAGCACTCTGTTGATGGCCTTACCTAATGAGCAGCAACTAAAATTCAAATCACACAAGGGATGCTAAGACACTGATGCAGGCTATTGAGGAACATAATTTGGAGGTAATGATGTACAAAGAAAAACTCAGAAATTCTTCTAAGTTGCAATATGTAATAACTTTACCTGCAACTAGCACAGAAGTGTTGAGCAAACCTATGAAGGCTTCAAAAAGCTAGTTAGTCAACTAAGATGCATGGTGAATTTTTTCATAAGAAGGTCATCAATCAGAAGTTCTTAACAGTCGTTACAGAAAGGACTATGCATACTATTGTGTGGAGGAACAAACTAGAGATTGAGACATTAAGTTTGGATGACCTCTTCAACAACCTGAAGGCTTATAATTCAAAGGTCAAGGGGACCTCTAGCCCAACCACAAACACACACAATGTAGCCTTTCTATCCTCTAGTAGCACTAACAGTGCAACTAGAGCAGTTAATACTGCCTCTGGATGTTCATTATGCTAGCATCAGGGTGATGCTGGTAGTTCAAACAACTGTTGAATTTAAGTGATGCTGTTGATTTATTCACTTCTTTGCTAGCCAACCAAGTATTCCACGCTGTTAATGAAGATCTACAACAATCATGCTGATGATCTAAGAGTCGATGACTTGAGGTGGAACATTGCTATGCTGACTATGAGGGCAAGAAGATTCCTGAAGAGTACTGGAAGGGGGAGTGTTTCAACGCCACAAAATGGGAAACTGTGCAAGAGAGTGCCAGGCAACCAGGGAATCAGACAGCCGGAAATAGATGCTACTAGAAGGATTTACCTGTTGAGGAAACTACTTTTAAAATGCCTAGTGTCTCAATGTGATGGGCTTTGGTTGATTGGAGTGACCAAGCAGAAGAATGTCCAACCAATTTTGCTCTCATGGCTTATTCTTCACAAATTCAAGTTCTTATACAAACTCTAGGTATCTATGCTCAAATTGTTGTTCATCTGCTTAGAATGTGTAAAGATCTAAAAGAACATATGAACAATTGTTAAAGACTTAAGACAACTAGGATAAGTGTTTTCTCTTATAAAACTGGTATAGAAATCTGTATGGAAGCTAGAAATGGTAGTGTTGGGAATTATACTTTGAATTGATTATGACAAAACATATTAAGGGGAAGTTCTTCATCTATATTAGCTTCAAGGGATTGGTTTTGTCATTATCAACTAGGGGAAGATTGTTGGGAATTATACTTTGAGTTGATTATGACAAAACATATTAAAGATGGAGGACCTACAAGACAAAGCTGGAATAACATTAATGCTGATTGAAGATTAGTCAAACAGTATTTAATGCTCAGCTAAAAGATAAGATCAAACTTAAATGCTGATTTGAGATTAGACAAATAGTTATTTATCCTTGATTTTAGTTCCTGATTTTTGATCTTATTTATCTTGTAAAACCCTACCTCTAGTATATAAAGAGGGGTAGGCAATCTAGGTTAGGGGCATCATTGTTTAATATGTTTTGTCATAATCAACTCAAAGTATAATTCCCAACAGGTAGTCTTTAAGAAATATGAGTTTGTGTATGAGGAAGCTATAAAACTCTTAAAACGTGAAATCTATTTAAGAGATTTAGATATTACTGATCTTAAAAGGAAGTTAGATTGACTACAAGAAAAAGATAAGGTTTAACTTACAGTACAAAAATTTGAAAAATCATCAAAAAGCCCAAGTAAACTTCTGACAGTCAGATAATGGATAGTATAAAAACAGGATATAGGGTATTATACTGATCCCACCTCCCTATACTAGGAATTTTATGCCACCAAAATCTGATTTAGTTTATCCTAGTCTAGATGATTTTGTTGATGTAAATGAGTCTGTTAGTGAGTTTGTAGTTGAAAAACCTACTGTTGAGACTAATGAACCTAAGACTGCTAGGAAAGAAAATGGAGCCCCAATTATTGAGGATTGGGTGTCTGAAAGTAAGGAAGAAGATGAGCCTAAGTTACTAATACAGTTACGCCTAATTTTACTAATAATTGAGTTTGTTAACACTAAAACTAATAGGAAACCTCTTTGAGAAATTAGGCAAGGACACAATAAAGTTTCTCTTTCAGTCCATCGAGAAGTCCTAGGGGAACAAGCCTCGACGCTAGAACCAACAATATGTCTCAAAAGTTAGGCGAGTGATTTTGAGAAGTTAAACAAAGCTTTTCATGTGTGTGGTAGTTTTGATCATTTAAAGAATGATTGCAATAACTGGTATAATAATGAAAGATTTTCAAAACCAGTTTGGACCAATATTCAAAGGGTGAACAAACAAAATTTCTCTAAATTAACTCACCCTAGTCCAAAAAGGAACATGGTTTCAAGAACAGTCTTAACTAGGTCTGGCCCAATTTCACTTAATACTGCTAGACCAGTTAATACTGTTCAACCAAGAACAACAGTGAATAATGCAGGACCCATGAAAAATGTTATTAATAATGCATATCAACTGTAGAAGGCCTTTTAACAAAATAACAGCAGCTAATAATAATAATTTCACTAAAAAGGTTAATACTGTTAAGGTAACAAAAGTTAATACTGCTAAGCCAAAAGCAGTAGTTAATACTGCTAGGCCAAAAGCAGTTCTTAGTACTATTAAAGGAATTAAGGATATGCTATTTAGGCCAGCATGTTGGGTTTGGAAACCAAAAATAAAAGTTATAGGACCATGTTTCCAAAACCATTAGTGCTTCTATGCTATTTTACTAAGATTTGACTTATGGTTGATGCACAAGACAGATCCAAGTGGTAATGGCTCGGTCCCACAAAGAACAATTTTCAGACCATTATGGTAGGGCAATTCCCAAAGCAAGATTTGAAGGATAAAGGAGTAATTGACAGTGGATGCTCTAGCACATGACAGGAAACAGATCCTATCTTACAGATTATGAAGAAATTGATGGAGGATTTGTTGAACTTTGAAGGAAATTCCAATGGAGGGGAAAATAATAGGAAAGATAAAAATATGAAATGTAAAAAAAATTGGATTATGAAGATGTGTATTTTGTAAAGGAAACTTTAGTTTAACCTATTCTTTTTTTTTAGTGTCTCACAAACTGTGTGACAAGAAGAATAGTGTTCTTTTTTGATTACTGCATGTGTTGTTCTGTCTCTTAGATTTCAAGTTAACTGATGAAAGTTATGTTTTATTAAAGTCCTAGGAAGATAACATGTACAAATGTTGATTTAAAGAATGTTGTTCCTCAAGGAGGTCTCACCCGTCTCTTTGTAAAAGCCACACCAGGTGAATCTAATCTTTGGCATAAGAGGCTTGGACATGTGAATTTCAAAACTATAAATAAACTGGTTAAGGGAAACCTTGTAAGAGGTTTACCTTCAAAACTTTTTGAAATTAATCAAACCTGTGTTGCTTGTCAGAAGGGAAAGCAACACAAAGCATCTTGTAAGACCAAAACAGTCAGTTCAATCAGCCAACCGTTACAAATGTTGCACATGGATTTGTTTGGCCCAACATTTGTAAAGAGTTTTAAAACATTTATAACAGGCATAGAAAATCTAATAGACCTTAGGGTGAAAGTGATTAGATGACAATGGGACTGAATTCAAGAATAAGGTCATGAATCAGTTTTGTAAAATGAAGGGTATTAAGAGAGAATTTAGTGTTGCTAGGACTCCACAACAAAATGGAGTAGCTAAAGGAAAAATAGGACACTAATAGAGGCTGCTAGGACTATGCTAGCTGATTAAAAATTGCCAACAACTTTCTGGGCTGAAGCAGTTAATACTGCTTGTTATGTCCAAAATAGGGTGTTAGTTATCAAGCCTCACAACAAGACCCCTTATGAACTTTTTCTAGGTAGAAAAGTTAGCCTCAAAATATTGAGTCGGAACAAGGAAGATTGATCAACTAACGAGAAGCTCGTCTTTATTTAATTAAATGTTGTAATAGCTAGAACGGGTATCAGGCTTCGTTAATTAACTAAATATTGTACGCGTCTCGGTCTAAGTTCCAATGTATCCTGAGCCCGACCCAAAGTTAACATTAACACCGGCCTATGGCAAAAGCCCATCCGGCCATAAGGGTGTAAATACCCCTCTCCAAGTGTGGAGAGGGTGTTGGTTCCATTTATAATTTTTCACAAGTTTAATCAACCATCTATTTTCTCTCTACTTTCCCTCTCTTGTTTCTCTCTCTAAAATTCTTATCATATCTTATCTTATTTTCTTATCAAAACCATGGTGAAGTGAAGGTGATTCCGGGTTCCGACATTTGGTATCATTCCTCACGGGTGGGTTTAGTGTCTTTGTTGTTGTGAACTTATTCGAGCTTATTGGATTCGGTTTATTTTTTTTCCTACTCGACCTTTTTAATAGTTTTGTTATTTATAGATTTTTTTATGTAAACTTATTTTTTATCTTGGTTGTAAACGTTTACTAGCCTCTTTATTTACATTTTGGTAAACGTTTGGGTTAATGTTTTACAATCATTTCGGCTTATTAATTTTGTCTACAAAATTTGGTTATATATGGGTGCATTTTAGTTTGACACAAAAATCTCACACCAAGTTTTGTTGTTTTTGAGATTTTCTTTTCACGTCATTAGCTCTAGTTTCTTAGGTTTTACTTTTTGTCAAAACACAAAGCTTAAACTTTCATTACCAATTCATTCGTAGCTTATTTGTGATTTCTTCAAGAGCTTATTTTACAAGGTTTTTTCTTTTCATAGCTTATTTAAACTTAATCTTAGCTTATTTGTTATTTATTATCTTTCATGTTTATTAGGCTTAAAATGTTTTTTTTAGCTTATTGAAACGCATACATGGGGCCTTTTTTTTTAAATTTTCCATTAAAAAGGTGGTGAAAAGGGATTATTTTTCAAGCTTATTTACAAGCTTTTTTGTTGGCTTTTTTGTTTGTGGTCCACACGGTTTGTACACAAGGATGTTTCTTTTTGTTGGTTTTTGTTGAGGTGTAGACAAGAGTGTACAAGGACCACAAAAAGGACGATTGTACCCTCTTTTTTGTTTTATGTGGGCGATTTATACATCCAAACATCCATGGCGATCGTTTTACATTTAGTAACGGCATTTATACATCACTCAAAGTAGGCGATCAATACATGAAAAAGAATAGGGCAATCTATACATGAGCATAGGGCGATTTATACATGTAAACTGAGGCACGTTAAAGAAAAAAACAAGGGCGATTTATACGTGTGAACAAGGGTGATTATACCATAAAAATACATACGCGAATTATACATAAGCAAAATGTGAAACATGAATCATTTTGTGTTTTCCGGGTTTTTCGGTTTCATGTGTCGGAATCATTACGGGGCCTTATAACTATACCCATGTGATCGTAATCCTTTTTCGAGCCTCGTGGTATATTATTTTTTAGTCGACGATTAACCGTAAGAGTCCCGCAGGAAGGAAACTACGTTCGTATATAACCTTATGTCTTCTCATCGAAGAAAGACACAGTTTCTGTAAGGCGGGACTGTTTTATTAAACTAATTTGCAAAATTGCAACTTTAGTCCCTGGACTTAATGACTACTTTTTCATTCGCCCTTTGTTAGCTTGTTAACCCTCATACTTGAAACTTCTTTTCACCGTTAATCCTTTCAAGTTAAAATTCAGCCTTTTGTCCCCAAAAGTGATCTAGTTTTACACTGTTAGTCCTTAGTTCTCATAAACAGCCCGTTAGCCCTCCAAATAGAAATGTTATTGCACCGTTTGTCCCTATTTGAGTTTTAATCAACCGTTAATCATTTCAAGCTCAAAGTTTGTGCACCGGTCATCGTTTTAAGCTCATTAATCGTTACAAAAGCTCACGTACTTCAACAACAACAATGATTTCACCAACAACAATTAATTTTTCATTCACGGTTTTGTCTTGATTTAGTAAAATCCCGTAAAAGTTGATTCTTTTTACGGTTTAAGTCATAGATTGTAAAATCCCGTGAACGTTAATTGATTTCAATCCACAACAACAATCACTTTACCTGCTTAAGATCCTACAAATCATTTTCACTTCACAATTCACGTTAAAATGGAAAACGAAAGATACTTTATCTTCGTGTTCAGATTTAGATGAACAAGAGATACAACAACTGCAGAAGCAAGCACAGATTTTGAAAAAGAACTCCCTGAGCACATTCAATCCACTTAAAACAACCACTTAACATCTTGAAAGGCAGACTTTCACTTACTGTTCATTGTTCCAACAAGCATTTGCACACCTCTTTCATACTGACGTCAGAACTTTCAAGTATGAGTTATCTCAAAACATGAATAACTTAGAAAAGCAACTCAACAATGAAATACTTCACGAGAAGGATTCCAAGTCTGCTCTAAGTGTGATCAAAGTGCAGTTTAACAAGTTCATACATTCTGACGTGTTAAAGCCTATCGATCCTTATTCAAGTTCTGCTTCATATGATCGAGAAGTAAAAACGTAGAATTCAAAGAGTACACTCACATAGAAGCTCAGACATTCAAGGAAACAATCATTCAAAACATGAACACCATTGAGCAATGTATTGTTGAAAGAACAAATCATGAACAAGAGCTTCAGAATGGGTTGAAAAGGTTGAATGAAAGAAAGTTGTAGATTCAGAGTGCAAGGTTCTAAAAAGTTAAAGCATCTGGATGTAGTTAAGGAGACAATGAATGTAGTAGGAACAATTAGATTGTTTTTTTTATTTTTTTTTTTTTTTTTTTTTTATATCAGACAAAGAGAATGATAAGATTTAGAGATTCAAAGCAACACATATGGAAGTAAAATCAGCCGGTCAAGGAAATGAATGCAATGACAAACAGCACTTCTGGTGATGATACGGGACATCAGCCTTCCTATGACACAATAACCAATGGTTAAGGTACATATACTGATGATATTGTGTTGCTGTTGACACATAACATTATGAAACATTCTGAATGCATTATTAACACAAGGTGTAGTGGAAAAGGTTACCAGTATATGGTCATCTCCTTATTCACCGGAATATGTGTTGAAATGATATTAGAATGACCAAAATGATGTAGAATGTGAAGCATGGGTGTTGCGCTTGCTAATTTATTGCAAATTTAAAACTTGATTATCGATGAAAACTAAAAAGATTCACAAGAACAATTAAAGAAAGCAAACGCATCTCTGACTCATAGCAATTGACTGAGTGCAAATCGATTCTTGAGTGAATCTGTAGACCTCTTAGGGGAGTCTAATAGTGTTAGGGATAGTTGTCTAGTTGCACTTTAAAACAAACAGACTGAGTTTGAGAGGTACAAGGCCTTTTATGACTGTACAGTTGATTATGACAAACTTAAACGTAAGTTAAAGAAACTCTAAGGGACAAACACATTAGCTCAATAGGACATTGACATAAAGAAGGTTTACAAGTTAAAGCCTACGAAATTTCAGTTGTCCAAGAGAAACACGATGAGTTAGTCAAACAGAGTCTTTTAACTAAGTCACATTACGAAGGTCTTGTCAAAGAGAAAACAAAGGTCATAACGGATTTGAAACTTAAGGAAGAAAAAGATATTGACAAAATGATTTTAATGGAAAACAACTTAAAGTTTTTGAATGAAATTGTTTACAAAAGGAGTCAATCAATCTAAACCATTCATATGTTAGCACCTAAATGCCCTACATTTAAATGGAGACCTACTTTGCATAATCAAATGTACCTAAAAAGGCTCAATATGAGAAACAATGTTTGTATGAGATCCTCATGACCATCTCGATCCTGCCAAAAGACTCGTCCCCGTGGGATGAGATTCTGATCTTGAAGAAGAGAGTCGACTAAAATTGAATTAAGACTTAATGAAACCCTATGGAACTACACAAAGTAAATAGTCTTTATGAAATTTTGTTTTTAGGCGTCAATTTATTGAGTCAAACAAGGGAAGCTCGGTCACTCTACGATGGAGCTTCGGTCTTTAATTAGTTAATGTTGTAATAGGATAATATCGGGAATCAGGCTCGATAAATAATCTAATATTGTATATGTTTCGGGTTTAATCCCAAGCAAAACCCGAGCCCGGGTCCTAGTTAAATATCCCGCGCGTCACATTAAATGTGTAGGGGTATATATTATTTTAGATATTTCTCAAAATATCATAAAAGACCATATGATATTTTCTTATTTAGTAAATATCTAATTTTCATAATATCTAAAAATTTTTTTCCATCTTTTTCTCTCATCCTCTCTAATCTCTCTATCATATTTCGACTTCTCTCTCTCAATGTTTCTTCGATTCGTGTTTCGTGTTATGAAGTGAAGTGGTAAATCGGTTCCTACAATTGGTATCAGTCGCCTCGGGTGGGTTTCGTGATTTGTTGTGTGGTCATTTTTTTTGAGCTAATTACTCGGCATATTTGTTTTTTTTGTTTTGATTCAACTTATTTTTTTTAAGTTACACTCGGCAACTAATTTGCGTTTGTAGTTGTCAACTTTTTAATTAATGTTTTAAATCTCCACTTTGGGCTCTACATACACGTTTTATTTCTTCTTTCTTTCCTCTTTTTTGTTTTCCAGTTTGACAAGATATAGTAAGCTTTGTTTTCATTTGTTTTTTTCTCCTCTTTGTGTTGTAAGCTTCGTTTTCTTTTGTTTTTCTTCTCCTCTTTGTGTCAAACAAACATAGTTTTATGTCCTTGGCTGCTACGAGAATGACACCAAAGGACCGAACGAGTTATTTCGATAGAACCGACGAGCGAAACAACTAGACGATCGAACGAGTGGAAACGTTTGGATCGAACGAGCGAAAAACTAGACGATCGAACAAGCGGATTCGAACGAGCGATCGAACGAGCGATCGGAACGAGCGGACGAACTTAGCGATCGAACGAGCGGATCGAATAGCGATCGATACGAGCAAATTTTTTTTTGGACCGAACGAAATTTTTTTAGAAAAACTTGTGTGATGAAACGGGTTTCAGTAAAACACCATAACTTTTGATCCGTTAAGTCCGTTTAAGGCCGTGACATTCAAATCGCAGAGAAAAACGAGTAGGATCACGTTTTGTAATCACCCTTTGGCAGGTTAAGGATTTGCGAGGCCCAAAAAGAATGTTTTCTATGATTTTTTTTGACATTTTCAGTTTTTTCTGCCAGAAAAAAACTGAAAAAAGTCAAAATTTCATAGAAAACAAGCTTTTTGGGGGCCTCGCAAAAATCCTTTACTGGCCAAAGGGTGGAGTGATTACAACGTTGATCCGTCTCGTTTTTTCTCTTCGATTTGACGAGGTCACGGGCCTTTTTAAAACGGGAACTTACGGATCAAAAGTTATGGCTGTTTTACTGAAACCCGTTTCGTCACACAAGTTTTCTAAAAAAATTTCGTTCGGTCCAAAAAAAATTTGCTCGTTCGATCGCTAGTTCGATCCGCTCGTTCGATCGCTAGTTCGGTCCGCTCGTTCGATCGCTCGTTCGATCCGCTCGTTCGAATCCGCTTGTTCGATCGTCTAGTTTTTCGCTCGTTCGATCCAAACGTTTCCACTCGTTCGATCGTCTAGTTTTTCGCTCGTTCGGTTCTATCGAAAAGAACTCGTTCGGTCCTTGTGTCTTCTCGTAGCAGCCAAGGACATAAAACTGTTTGTTTGACACAAAGAGGAGAAGAAAAACAAAAGAAAACGAAGCTTACAACACAAAGAGGAGAAAAAAACAATGAAAACAATGCTTACCTATATTCTTGTCAAAATGGAAAAAACAAAAAAGAGGAAAGAAATGAAGAAAATAAAAAGTGTATGTAGAGCCCAAAGTGGAGATTTAAAACAATAATAAAATTTGACAACTAAACAAAACGCAAATTAGTTGCCGAGTGTAACTTAAAAAAAATAAGTTGAATCAAAACAAAAAAAACAAATATGCCGAGTAATTAGCTCAAAAAAAATGACCACACAACAAATCACGAAACCCACCCGAGGCGACTGATACCAATTGTAGGAACCGATTTACCACTTCACTTCATAACACGAAACACGAATCGAAGAAACTAGAGAGAGAGAGAGTCGAAATGAGAGAGAGAGATGAGAGAGAGTTGAGAGAAAAAGATGGAAAAGAAATTTTAGATATTATGAAAATTAGATATTTTCTAAATAAGAAAATATCTATATATATTTAGATATTTTAGAAAATATCTAAATATATATATATACCCCTACACATTTAATGTGACGCGCGGGATATTTAACTAGGACCCGGGCTCGGGTTTTGCTTGGGATTAAACCCAAAACATATACAATATTAGATTATCTATCGAGCCCGATTCCCGATATTATCTTATTACAACACTACACTAATTAAGACCGAGCTCCATGTAGAGTGATAGAGCTTCCTTGTTCGACTCTATAAATTGATCGCTAACAATTTCATAAAGACATTTAACTTTGTGTTGTAATACGGGTTCTTTAAGTCTTTATTCAATTTGATCGACTCTCTTCTTCAAGAGTCAGAATTCTTCCTGTACGGGGAAGAGTCTTTTTGCAGGATCAGTTGGTCATGTGGGGAATCTCATACAAAACATGGTTTATCTTTTCGAGCCTTTTTTAGGTACATTTGATTAGCAAAGGTAGGTCTTCCATTAAATGTAGGGCATTTGGGTGCTAACATAATGGTTTGGATTGATTGACTCCTTTTGTAAACAATTTCATTCAAAAACTTTAATTAGTTTTCCATTGAAATCATTTTGTCAATATCTTTTTCTTCCTGATGTTTCAAAACGGTTATGACCTTTGTTTTCACTTTGACAAAGCCATTCGTAATGTGACTTAGTTAAAGAAGAACTCTGTTTGACTTAACTTCATGTGTTTCTCTTGGACAACTGAAATTTCGTAAGGCTTTAAGTTTTAAAACTTCTTTATGTCATGTCCTTTAGAGCTAAATCGGGCGTCGTAGAGTTTCTTTTAACTTACGTTTAAGTTTGTCATAATCAACTGTACGATCATTAAAGGCCTTGTACCTCTCAAACTCAGTCTGTTTGTTTTACAAGCTGCAACTAGACAACTTACCTAACACTATTGACTCCTAAGAGGTTCTACTAGTATTAACCAAGAATTAGATTTGCACTTACAGTCAATTCTTGTGTCTGTGATTGCGTTTTGCTTTCTTTAATCTGGTTTTGATCTTTTATTTTCATCGATATCAAGTTTTAAATTTGCAATTAAATTAGCAAGCGCAACACGCTCATCTTCACATTCTACATCATTTTGGTCATTCTGAATATCATTATCACACATATCCGGTGAATCAGGAATGACATTATTGTCAACCTTTTCCACTACACGTGTGTTAATAATGCATTCAGATTGCTCAGAATGTTATGTGTCAACAGCAAACACATTATATTCAGCAGTATATGGTACCTTAACCATTGGTTATGTGTCATAGGAAGGTCTGATGTCCGTATCATCTCCAGAAGTGCTTTTGTCATTGCATTCATTCCTTGACCTGCTGATTTTATCTCCAGATGTGTTGCTTTGATTCTCTAAATCTTGATCATTCTCTTTGTCTGATACAATCCTACTACAGTCATTGTCTCCTGAACTAGCATCCGATGCTTTAACTTTTTGGAACCTTTTGCACTCATTGAATTACATACTTTCTTTCATTAACATTTTTCAAACCTTTTGATGCCTTTGTTCATGATTTGTTCTTTCAACAATACATTGCTCAATGGTGTTCATGTTTTGAATGATTGTTTCCTTGAATGTCTGAGCTTCTATGTGAGTGTACTCTTTGAAGTCTCGTTTTACTTCTCGATCATATGAAGCAGAACTTGAATAAGGATCAATAGGCTTTAACACGTCAGAATGTATGAACTTGTCAAACTGTCACTTTGATTACATCTGTAGAGCAGACTTGGATCCTTCGCGTGAATGTATTTCATTGTTGAGTTCTTTCTATGTTATTCATTGGTTTTGAGATAATCACTACTTGAAAGTTCTGACGTCAATATGAAAGAGAGTGCAAATGCTTGTTGGAACAAATGAACAGTAAGTGAACTACGTCGCACTTTCAAGATGGTTAGTGGTCTGTTTTAGTTGAATTGAAGTGATGTGCTCAGGGAGTTCTTTTTCAAAATCTGTGCTTGCTTCTGCAGTTGTTGTATCTCTTGTTCATCTAAATCTGAACACGAAGATTAAAGTATCTTTCGTTTTCCATTTTAAACGTGATTTGTGAAGTGAAAATGATTTGATAGGATCTTAAGCGGTTAAAGTTGATGTTGTTGTGGAATTAAAAATCAATTAACGTTCACGGGATTTTACAAATCTATGACTTAAACCGTAAAAAAATCGTCTTTTACGGGATTTTACTAAATCAAGACAAAACCGTGAATGAAAAATTAATTGTTGGTGGTGAAATCGTTGTTGTTGTTTGATGTCCGTGTGCTGTCTCTGTAACGATTAATGAGCTTAAAACGATGGACTGATTGCACATAACTTTGAAACTTGAAATGATTAACGGTTGATTAAACACAAATAGGACAAACGGTTGCAATAAACCGTTTATATGTGGAGGGTTAACGGGCTGTTTATGAGACTAAGGGACTATCGGTTGTACAAACTAGATCACTTTTGGGGACAATAAGGCTGAATTTTAACTTGAAAGGTTTAAACGGTGAAAAAGAAAGTTTCAAAGTATGAGGGTTAACAAACTAACAAAGGGCGAATGAAGAAGTAGTCATCAAGTCCAGGGACTAAAGTTGCAATTTTCCAAATTAGTTTAATAAAAACAGTTTCCCGCCTAACAGAAACTGTGTCTTCTTCGATGAGATATACATAAGGTATATACGAACGTAGTTTTCTTCTTGCGGACTCGTACGGTAATCGTCGACTAAAAATAAATATACCACGATGATCGAAAAAGGATTACGATCACAATGGTATAGGTTATAAGCCCCGTAATGAACCGTCACATGAAACTAAAAAACCCGAAATTACACAAAATGAGCATGTTTCACCATTTTTGCTTATGTATAATTCGCCTATGTATTTTTATGGTATAATCACCCTTGTTCACAGGTATAAATCGCCCTTGTTTTTTTCTTTAACGTGCCTCAGTTTACATTTTATAACATCGCCTTATGTCATGTATAGATTGCCCTATTCTTTTTCATGTATTGATCGCCTACTTTGATGATGGTATAAATCGCCTTACTAAGATGTATAGATCGCCTGTGATGTTGGATGTATAAATCGCCCAATAAAACAAAAATGGTACAATCGTCCTTTTTGTGGTCCTTGTACATGTTTTTACACCTCAACCAAAAACCAAACAAAAAGAAACATCCTTGTGTACAAACCGTGTGGACCACAAACAAAAAAGCCAACAAAAAAGCTTGTAAATAAGCTTGAAAAATAATCTCTTTTCACCACTATGAATAAGCCATGTTGCTTTTCAATAAGCTAAAAAAACAGTTTAAGCCTAATAAACTATGAAGATAATAAATAACAAATAAGCTAAGATTAAGTTTAAATAAGCTATGAAAAGAAAAAACCTTGTAAAATAAGCTCTTGAAGAAATCACAAATAAGCTACGAATGAATTGGTAATGAAAGTTTAAGCTTTGCGTTTTGACAAAAAAAGGGTTTTTAAAAAAATGAGAAAACTAGAGCTAATGACGTGAAAAGAAAATCTCAAAAACAACAAAACTTGGTGTGAGATTTTTGTGTCAAACTAAAATGCACCCATATATAACCAAATTTTGTAGACAAAATTAATAAGCCGAAATGATTTGTATAAACAGTAAGCCTAACTTCAAAATGTTATAAAGAGGCTAGTAAACGTTTACAACCAAGATAAAAAATAAGTTTACATAAAAAAATCTATAAATAACAAAACTATTAAAAAGGTCGAGTAGGAAAAAAAATAAACCGAATCCAATAAGCTCGAATAAGTTCACACACAAAGACACTAAAACCCTCCCAGTTGTGAGGAAATGATACCAAACTGTCGGATCCCGGAATCACCTTCACTTTCTTGGTTTGATAGAAATTAAAGATAAAGATTTTTTTTTCAACTTTTTATTATAGATAAGAATTTTAGAGAAGAGAAACAAGCAGAGGGAAAGGAGAGAGAAAATTAGTTGGTGATAAACTTGTGAAAAATTTATAAATGGAAACCAACACCCCTCCTCCACACTTGGAGAGGTCGGTATTACACCACTCTCTTTGGCCCGGATGGGCTTTTGCCACTAGCCTGGGGTTATGTCTAACTTGGGCCGGGCTCAGGATTACATTGGACCTTAGTCCGAGACGCATACAATATTAGATTAATTAACGAGCCTGATACCCGTTCTAGCCTATTACAACATTTAATTAAATAAAGACCGAAGCTTCCTCGTTGAGTGATCAAGCTTCCTTGTTCGACTCAATATTTTGAGGCTAACATTTTCTACCTAGAAAAAGTTCATAAGGGGTCTTGTTGTGAGGCTTGATAACTAACACCCTATTTTGGACATAACAAGCAGTATTAACTGCTTCAGCCAAGAAAGTTGTTGGCTATTTTTAATC
This sequence comes from Tanacetum coccineum, assembly GCA_026074375.1. Taxonomy (NCBI): domain Eukaryota; kingdom Viridiplantae; phylum Streptophyta; class Magnoliopsida; order Asterales; family Asteraceae; genus Tanacetum; species Tanacetum coccineum. The sequence continues at coordinate 101,142 of BQNB010004890.1, forward strand.
AGCTTAGCATATGTCTAGCAGCCTCTATTAGTGTCTATTTTCCTTTATTCTTACTCCCTTTTGTTGTGGAGTCATAAGAAACACTAAATTCTCTCTTATACCCTTCCATTTTACAAAACTGATTCAGACCTTATTCTTTTTGGGGAAAAAATTCAGTCCATTGTCATTAATCACTTTCACACTAGGGTCTATCTAGATTTTCTATGCCTGTTATTAAATGTTTTATAAACTCTTTACAAATGTTGGGCCAAACAAATCCATGTTGCAACATTTGTAATGGTTGGCTGATTGAACTAATGTTTGGTCTTACAAGAAGCTTTGTGTTGCTTTCCCTTCTGACAAGCAACACAGGTTTGATTAATTTCAAAAAGTTTTGAAGGTAAACCTCTTACAAGGTTTCCCTTTACCAGTTTATTTTACTTGTTTGAAATTCACCCAGTCCAAGCCTCTTATAGCCAAAGATTAGATTCACCTGCCCCCCATGGTGTGGCTTTTACAAAGAGACGGGTGTGACCTCCTTTGAGGAACAACATTCTTTAAAATCAACATTTGTTAATGTTATCCTTTATAGGAACTTTAAGTAAAACATACTGTCATCAGTTTAACTTAAAGTTAGAGACAGACAACACATGCAGTTTTCAGTAAAAAGAACCACTATTTCTTGTCAAACGTTTGTGAGACACTGAAGAGGTTAAACTATAGTTCCTTTACAAAATACACATCTTCAAAATCCAATTTACCAGTTCTTATTTTATCTTTCCTAGTAATTTTCCCTCCTTTGGAATTTCCTTCAAAGTCAACAAATCCTCCATCAATTTCTTCATAATCTGTAAGATAGGATATGTTTCGCTTGCTCATGTGCATAGAGCATTCCATACTGTCAATTACTCCTTTATCCTTCAAATCTTGCTGTGGATTACCCTGCACATAATGGTAGGAGAATTAGTTTCTTTTGCGGACCCAAGCCATTACTGACTTGGATCTGCCTTGTGCATCAACATAGCCAAATCTTTTAAATAGCATTGATGCACTATTGCATTTGGAAACATAGTCTATAACTTTAGTTTTTGGTTTCCAAACCCAACAAACTGGGGCCTAAATAGCATTTCCCTTAATTCCTTTAATAGTACTAAGAACTGCTTTTGGCCTAGCAGTATTAACTACTGCTTTTGGCTTAGCAGTATTAACTTTTGTTACCTTAACAGTATTAACCTTTTTAGTAAAATTACTATTATTAGCTGCTATTATTTTGTTAAAAGGCCTTCTAGCAGTTGAATATGCATTATTAATAACATTTTTCATGGGTCCTGCATTATTCACTGTTGTTCTTGGTTGAACAGTATTAACTGGTCTAGCAGTATTAAGTGAAATTGGGCCAGACCTAGTTAAGACTGTTCTTGGAACCATGTTCCTTTTTGGGCTAGGGTGAGTTAATTTAAGAGGAAATTTTGTTTGTTCACCCTTTGAATATTGGTCCAAACTGGTTTTGAAAATCTTTCATTATTATACCAGTTATTGCAATCATTCTTTAAATGATCAAAACTACCACACACATGAAAAGCTTTGTTGAACTTCTCAAAATCACTCCCTAACTTTTGAGACATCTGTTGGTTCTAGCTTCTCTTGTTTCCCCTAGGACTTCTAGATGGACTGAAAGATGGACTGTATGTGTCTTGCCTAATTTGCTCAACAGGTTTCCTATTAGTTTTAGGTTTAACAAACTCAATTTTAGTAAAATTAGGCTTAACTGTTTGAAACTTAGGCTCATCTTCTTCCTCACTTTCAGACACCCAATCCTCAATAATTGGGGCTCCATTTTCTTTCCTAGCAGTCTTAGGTTCATTAGACTCAACAGTAGGTTTTTCAACTACAGACTCACTAAACATGGACTCATTTTACATCACAAAATCATCTAGACTAGGATATATAAACTAAATCAGATTTTGGTGGCCATAAAATGCCTAGCTATAGGGAGGTAATTGGTGGGACAAGTATAATACCTAATCCTGTTTTTACTTATCCATTATCTGACTGTCCTAGAAAGTTTACTTAGCTTTTTGATGATTTTTCAAATTTTTGTACTGAAGTTAAACCTTATCTTTTTCTTTTGTAGTCAACTCTAACTTCCTTTTAAGATCAGTAATATCTAAATCTCTTAAATAGATTTCACGTTTTAAGAGTTTTATAGCTTCCTCATACACAAACTCATATTTCTTAAAGACTACCTGTTGGGAATTATACTTTGAGTTGATTATGACAAAACATATTAAAAATGAATGCCCCTAACCTAGATGCCTACCCCTCTTTATATACTAGAGGGGTTAGGGTTACAGATAGATAAGATCAAAAAATTAGGAACTATTAAAAAGGATTAAGTACTATTGTCTAATCTTCAATCAGCCATGAATGTTGATCTTTATCTTTAGACTTGAGCATTAAAACTGTTTGGACTAATCTTTAATCACGCATTAATGTTTTTCCTGCTTTGTCTTGTAAGATTCCTCCATCTTTATTTTGTATTGTCATAATAAACTAAAGTATATTTCCCAAAATCTTCCCTAGTTGATAATGACAAAACCCAATCACTGAAGCTAATTATCAGTTGAAGAACTCACCTTAATATGTTTTGTCATAATCAACTCAAGTTATTTATTCACAACACTACCAGTCTAGCATTCTACAGATTCTAACCGTTTTATAAGAGACAGCACTTATCCTTGTTGTTCTAAGTCTTTAACTAATTGTTCATTTTGTTCTTTTAGATTTTTTACACATTCTAAGCAAGATGAACAACAATTTGAGTCATTAGATACCTCAGAGTTTGTAGAAGAAATTGAACTTGTTGAAGAATAAGCCATGAGAGCAAAATTAGTTGGATAAGGGGGGACATTCTTTGCATTGGGTCACTCCAATATAGCCAAGCCATCACATTGAGACACTAGGGCAATTGAACGTAGTTTCTCAACTGGTTTCAGTCTCGCCCTTCTAGTTCTGGCTCTATGTTCCGGCTGTATTGTTTCTGCGTTGTGACTGGCACTTCCTCTTGCAAAGTGTCCCATTTTGTGGCAGTTGAAACACTCCCCCTTCCAGTATTCTTCAGGAATCTTCTTGCCCTCATAGTCAGCATAGCAATGTTCACTCTAAGTCCTTTCAAATCCATCTCTTCTAGATCATCAAGATTGATTTGTTGTAGATCTTCATTATCTATCTGTGGAATACTTGGTTGGCTAGCAAAGAAAGAATAAATCACAACATCACTCAAATTTTTAATAGTTGTTGAGCTATCAGCAGCACCCTGAGTGCTAGCAGTATTAACACCCTGAGCAGTATTAATTGCTCTGTTAGTGTTGCTTGAGGACATAAAGGCTACATTGTGTAAGTTTGTGGTTGAGCTAGATGTCCCCTTGACCTCTGATTCATAAGCCTTTAGGTTGTTAATGAGGTCATCCAAACTCAATATCTCAATCTCTGGTTTGTTCCTCCACACAATAGTATGCATAGTCCATTCTTATGACAAACTTTTCAAAAACTTCTGATTGATGTATTCTAGAGGAATAACTTCACCGTGCATCTCCAGTTGACTAATTAGCTTTTAAAGCCTTTCATAAGTTTGCTCAATCACTTCTGTGTTGGATGCAACAAAGTTTTTATATTGTTGCTTCAAAAGATTTTTCTGAGTTTTCTTTGTAGCAGTATTACCTCCAAATCTGTTCTCAATAGCCTGCATCAGTGTCTTAGCATCCTTGTATGAGTTGAACTTTAATTGATGTTCATTAGGTAAGGCCATTAACAAAGTGCTTCTTGTCTTCAACTCTGCCCTTCTTTGTGCTTTCTCTTCAACACTTGTAGGAGGGATAACAGTCTCCTTACCGTCAACATTTTTTGTTACTATAGGTGCATTACCATTTTATACTGTCTCCCATAGAGTGTAGTCAATGCACTGTAGGTACTTCTCCATCCTTATCTTCCAGAGATCATACTCG
>BQNB010004891.1:0-85282 GCA_026074375.1 Tanacetum coccineum
ATAAAACCATGAAAACTATTGGTATCCCACCTGATAAACATGTAACCAATGAAAATAAGGACGGAAAGCCATTGTCGGCTGGCAAATCAAGTGAAGTTTTCGGGGAAGTCTTTTAGAAAGCACATTTGTATGTAATACATAATACATATGAAATTGTACCATATATCGAGTAAGTATTACTAACACATGTCTATTTTGTTACTTAAAATGTTCTATTAAATATAATAATCAAAGACATTGTTTTGTTTCAGGTGACACAAGCAAGTTTTGAAAACAAAAAACCCAGGTAAACGAATAGCATTGCTGGAGAATAAGCACAGTAAATCTTTTGCTAAATGGTTACGCGAAGAGGTAATTACTCGTATGTTGTTTATAATTGTTTGTTTGTTGTTCTTGCAATTTAAAGGTAATATATACTTGTAATGAAACTCAGGTTGAGAGAGAGTTAGCGATATCCAAAGATAGTATATCAGAAATTATAAGGTGGATATCATATGGGCCACACGCCACCATAGTGAAATATGAGGCATATAACATCAATGGGTATACATTTCGTACAAAAAGTAATGATGGCATAGTTTACCAAAACAGTAGGGTTAGTGTTGAGTCAGTTGATCTTCACATATCCAAAGAAGTTGCAACCACAAGAGAAGCATTTTATTATGGGGTTTTACAAGAGATATGGGTACTAGATTATCGTTTCTGGCAAATTCCTCTTTTCAAATGTGATTGGGTTAATCACAGAGCTGGTGGTGTGAAACGCGATACTACTTATATAGTAGAATAAGCTACTTCCTAGCTTATTCAATTTGGGCTTAAGCTCATAAAATGCTTAATTATGCTTATTAAACTGCTTATTCTCGGCTTTAAAACTGCTTATTAAATCTGCTGATAAGCTGATATAGATAAGGGGTGTTTGGTTTTTGGTTTTCAAAATACAAAAAAAAATTAAAAAGGAATCACGCCCAGCGAGAATTGAACCCGCGACCTCCAAGATAGAGGTCAAGCGGGTTACCATCTCAGCCAGGCAACCTATTCATCCTCGGAAGAAGAATAGCCCCGCTCTCTAGCCGACTGATCTCGTTGATCAAACTAGGAGGGAACGTGTCACATTAGAGGTGAACGATTAGAGGTGTCCTCTAATTACTACGATGAGCTGGTCCCTCTTTTAGTAGACTCGGCTATGAATATTCATGAAAAAATGAATGTTAGACTCTTTCTTTCACAGCTAATCCCATTCTTCCTTTACTTACTTATAACAGTTATTCAATTTTGCGAGTTTTGCATAGCTGCTTATTTGCAGCTTATTACTGAGCTTATTTTTCATTCAAAAAATATATTTCTGTTATAAAACTAGATTAGTTTAGGCTTAATCACATTTGGGATATATAGTTTCGAGTTTAGCTTTCTTTTAAACCTAAAAGTAATTTAGGCTTAATAACGTGACCATATGTACCGGTTTTTTGCTATACTTAAATAATGTGTGACAAAACTTGAGTTCGTAATTTAGACACATAAACAAACACTTCATGTAACCATATATGACATTATGAATTTAGACACACAAACACTCAATGTGACTAATATGAAATTTAAAGATAACCGATTTCACATTTTGCTCTAAATAATAGCCACATAAATACTTCACGATGTGACTGTTATGAATATATTGGTCACATATAATCACCTTGATAGGTCTCGTTTATCTTGAATCAAACATATTGATCATGGAAGCATAGAGAGAATAGTAGAGGATGGCAAGTATTTAAATTTCAAATGATATTAAAAATAGAGGGAAAATGGAAGAGTTAGTTATAAAGCATCACCCTCTAATGATGATTAGAGAGGTATTTATAGGTGAGGGAAGGAGGCTTCCCTTCCTTTATTTTCCTAACTTAACACTTCTAGTCCTTAGACTTTGGTAATTATGCTATTTCATTCTTTTAGCATAATACACCTTATTACAAACTACATTGACATTAACAAAAGAAAGACTAATAACTAAATAACACAAAATCACATAATCGACACTTTTAATGATCCTAACAATCTCCCCCTAAGGGTCGATTATTCAGGGCGTTCTATTCGTGGTCCAAGTGGTCTTCCATTCACGAATATCTCCCATATTCTCATCTGTCTACGATGCTTTAATCTTTCTTCAATATCTTCTTCAAACAATTTCAAATACTCTGCTTCTTCTTTAGTGAGATCTTTTTATACATACCCATACTTGATATCATTATTATAACTCTTCAGACCTTCTAACACTCTATTTAACGTTGCATCACAAAACTTATGGATCTCTGAATGTCTCATCACCCGTTTCTCTTTCTTGCTATTCTTGTAAATAATTCCATGCACAGGCTCATAGATGATAGAGAACATTTCATGATCTTCAATTCCTGGGAAAGTCATTGTTGGTGCAGTGAGATTAACCTTCTGTTGATAGCTTTCAATTCCAAGTTGGAAGTCATGCACTCTTTCCCATATCACTGTACTTCTAATGAATACCGATAAAGACCATAGCAATCCTGTATCTGCATAATCCGGTACCTTGCCATTCATAATCAACAAGTATATGTCCTCAATATCGTTCTTGTTAAGATTCTTGTAATCAGGCTCGGTAATTGATACAATGCAATCATTAGCTCTTCTTGCAACAATCTATGTGATAAACTTGTGTTCATGACCCAATTCCCAATATGTCTTGATGACTTGAATGATTTTTGAATTTGAATAATCCCCTTCCTTTGATTTTCCAGGCTCTTTCTGTTTCTTTATATAGAAGATCTTCGCATGAGGATTCTTCCAATGTTCAACACCATATCAAGCATAAGGATTGAATTCCTTTACACACTTATTCACCCATCTGGAAGTTCGTTCTTCAATATCATCATCGTTGAAGATAATTACTGGAAACTTGTGAAGTGACAATACTATCTTCTCGGGTCTAGAATTTCCTTTCTTCAAATATAAAAGGTCTTGATTAATCAAAGATAATGCTGGAGCTTCAGGATCTTTTTGACAGCTATAAACTAATGGTGTGGTATTTCGTGGATGTGAAGAGACATGAATTTCTTTTCTACTCTCCCAGACAATTTCACTCTTCAAGAAATTCTTCATCTGATCAATGTGATACTGATGCTCATCTCCTGAAGTACATCTCTGTCTCAACATCTCATCAGCCATCTTTCTCAGCTTAGCTTCATCAATGGTCAATGATACTTCTTTCATAATGTCTTGGGATACTTGCTTCGTTGGTATTTCATCATCATCTGAAGCATAAGAGTCAGTCCAAGAATCAAAATCATCATCTTGCTCTTGATTTCCTAAAGTTGATGGAGCTTGTTCCTCTTGAAAAACTTGTCCAGACGATGACTCTCCAGACACATAAGCTTCATACTCCGATGTCTTCTGCCGCTTTGCACTATTTCCCCCTCAGGATGAGCATCATCATGAGGATCGTCCTGATCTCTTAGGCGAACGGCAGGAGTTCTACATGCATTTTGTAGTACCGTATTTCTTTCAAACTTCATCTGGAGAGCCAACCATCTTGCTATGTCTTGTTGTTGCAATTGAGGATCAGCTTTCATAGCAAGATACAGTTGATATTGTTGATCTGGAACAGAGGTTGTTTGTGATTGAGCCGGATGAACATGAAGAATATGTCCAGACATATAACTACATACAGATGCATCAACTTGAGAAGGAATGACATTGGCAATTGCATTTTCAATTTGTGTCGAGATTTGAGCCAGGATATTTCCACGTTCCTGGAGAATAGCTTTAGCAATCAATATTTCTGTCTCTTCTTTAGCCTTTTGCCTTTCCAGAATCAACCCTTCCGCAACATACACTAGAACTTGATTCCGAACTTGTTCAAGAACTTGCTTCATAACTTGCTCCTTAATGTGTTTGTCTACCATAGTGGGTAATGTCTCAACCATTACATCATGAAGATTATCAGCAAGTGTATTGAATAACTTTCTTGGTATGAACCTCGCCCGTAGATGTGCAAACAAGTAACCATAACGTCCTTGTAACTCGTAAAAGAAGCTCTTGTAGCGTTTGAAGCGAGTAGGTTTTGTCTTGAACAATGATAGAAGTCGATTCATTTTAGCTAACTTTTTGTGAGGTGAACTTGATGATGATGTAGTATGAGGAGTATCCGTCAATTCCTGGAGTTTCTCGGTATCCGAAGATACGAGATTAGTATGAATCCTAGGAGATCTAATTGGTGTGGGGATTGGTAAATTCCTAGTCTCCTCTACAAGTTTCCCTTTCTCCCTTCTCTTTAATTTATACACCTCATCAGTTATTTCTTCATCGTCATCATTTACATTTACTGGTATAACAATGTTAGTAATCTCCACCACTGGAGTCTCCTTAGTAATCTCTACCTCCTTATCTTTAGTAATCTCCACCTCCGGACTTTCCTTATTACTCCTGGGCTCTATCCTAGTGCCGAGAATATTTGGTTCATCATTCCTAGGGATTGAACTATCATCAACAATATTCTCTTGTCCATCCACCATCTTTTCAATTTCTTCAGATGCCAAGTGCTCATCAACCAGTGCCACATTTTCTCTTGCTTCCTGCTCCTCACGACTTTTATGCTCAGCAAGACTAACTTGTAATGTATCTTGTAAAATCATCTCATCTGCTTTGTCAACAGTTGGCACTGGAGCTGGTGGTGTAAGACGTGTGGATCTCCTTTCAGGAATACGAAGACGAATCACAGTTGATCGTCTTGGAGCACTTGACTCTGCGGCTTCCTTATTAGGGTTAGGTGACCTAGGGGCGCTAGTTATCCAATGCGTTTCGTGGGTAGACTCAGTCGACTGTGACTGAGTCAGAGGAACATCTGATAATGCTCCTTTTGCTTCATTTCATCAGTAATCATCCAAGCTGGTATCTGCATTCCAACTTTGTTTTTGTGTCTTCCTGAGTTAAAAATATTCTTCATGATATCATCATCTTGCAAGTTGTGATACATGTCTCGAGCACGTCTTGTGATATCATCATCTTGCAAGTTGTGTCAATGATCTTTGTAAATCTTAGATATGGAATCGAAGATGTTGGATGATGAAGCAAATAGTAAATTCCTTCCCATAGTAACTCCGCATAATCTACATGAATGTTGTTGACAAAGCAATGCAACATTTGCATTATCTATAATGGCGGTTGTTGATACAAAAGTTGGGCGATCCTTGATTAGATCCGGATTAGGGGTAATACGGATCTGTTAGGCTCCAGTTCCTGTATCAATTGAGTCTTGATGTATGAGACCTGCGCACTAAGGAAACAAAGCACCGTTAGGCTTACCGTGGGATTGTCTCCCACGATTATCCTCCAGCGTGAGAGTAAGTAATCGGTTTAGGGTTTTAGTAGAAAGTTAGGGTTATCAGAGCGTCTGAAGTCATCCAGTGTAAGAGTGAGTTCTTTCTTGTCCAGCATAAACCTGAGCCGATACTTTGATCCGTCTTCCTTTAAAGTATGCCAGAACTGTGCCATATAAATCTATGGAACGGATGAAGAAGCTGCAATGCTGAATCATAATGGATGATTCTTGATGATATTCGTCAGAATTTTGCTTTCTGGCGGACATTGCACATGATCGAGATCAACTTTCTTGTTAGCATCCATAAGATCATATCTGTTCGAGGGCACAGTTTAATCTGGATGAACATCAGCTGCATGTTGGTGTTTGTGCCATGTGATTACTGAAATGAATACAATTGAGATTGTTCGATTAACAAACAATTCAATTTGACATGTTTGTTCTTTTTTCCAACTGTCTGTTTTATATGTTCTGACAATTCTTTTTGAACATATTTTTGATCAGATTCTTTCCCATGTGCTCATTCTTGCTTTTTCTAGCACATGCCATACGCTTTATTCTTTTGATTTACCAATTTTTGTGTGTTCTGGCAATTCTTTTTTGAACACACTTTTGATTTTCTTTTTTGCGTATGGATTTAGCTCTCTCTTTCTATTTTTAGAATATCCTCACCAGAAATTCTTTATGACATGATACTCTTTCAAGAATGATGAAAATTTCTCTTTTTATTTAAATCAAGACTCTTTTATGAAAAATTAAAGAGAAATCATTCAACTTCTTAAAATTGTTTGTGTAAAGAGTATCAATTTTACATAATTAACAGAATTTGAGAACTTTTTCCTGAAACGTTTGACAAAAACTTTCTTTATAAGGATAACATAGAAGCATGTAATCACAAACCTACAACTGAATGGACACTAAGTCACTCACTCCTTATTCCGTTCATTGTAGAAAACGGCTGAAGCCGAACATGACTTAGTTCACTTAAACAATTACGAATAGATATTTCTGACTCAAAGCTTAGAATTCATAAAAACTTGATTTCTTTGCCAAAATTATTTAACGTTTTCATCACACATGAGAAACTGATCTTTTTGTACCACAGTCATTCAAACATTAAATATTAATCTCCCAAAGTTATTTCTTTCTGAACACAACTTCACATATACACAAATTAAATTTTCACTGAATTTTGACTTTTGATCATTACCGAGTTTGACCTTTTGACTCTTCCGAGTTTGATAGCTTGACCCTTCCGAGTTTCTCAAACAAGATATACACTTATTCCTTTTACTTTATGAAAAGCTAAACTCGATTTTTATGTTCATTTTTCCATTTTTCATACTCCAATCAATCAAACGGAATATTTTGTCAAACTCGATAAACACCATACATTTCCGAGTTTCAATTTCAGTTACTAATTAACGATCCCTAAGCTATTTATCACTTATTTACACATACCCATTGCTTATTATCGTCCTTGATTACAATTATTTTCACAAACTCTATAAAAACATAACAAACACAAACTCGGTAAACATCAATATTACCGAGTTTAAACTCGATAGTGCAAAACAATCAATTATCAATCTGATTATTCTCACCCACTTACGTTTGAGAAAGAAAAGTAATCGAAATCGTTGTAATGAACTCAAAAAGATTGGAATGAATTTCTTCTCAAACTCGGTAAATGGATTCGGTAATAGAAAAAATGAAATGAAAAATTTTCCTCCTTTTATAGCCTCCGAAAAAGATTTTGAAAATTGACACATTTAGCCCCTGTGATTATCATTTTCGATTTGTTTTTCAATTTTTCACAAACTCCCCCTTGAATAATGAATTTTTGTCAAAAACTCCCCCTTTTTTTTTTTTTTTTTTTTTTTTTTTTGGGGGGGGGAGGGGGGGGGGGTGAAATGAAATCATGTAAAGAACTTAGTCCGAAAATGAAAATGCTTAAATAAAAACTCCCCCTTGAAACTATAACATTTTCCAAATGTAGTATTTGTGAGAGATCATTGTTTTTATTTTATTCCAAAAAGATGTATGTGAATGGAAAATTTTAAGAACTCCTTAGATCATGATTCCGTATTTTCAATTTGAAAACTTTTTATAAAAACTTGGAATCATGAAACTAAGCATGTGATCGTTTTAAATTATTTATTTTTTTATTTTTAATATGAAAAATATGTCAAATGTTTTTGGAATTTTGAAAATTTTCAATTTTTTTCTTTTGTTTTTGAAAATATTTATTTACATGTTTTTTATGCATGAGCTTTTCAAGAAGATAACTTTGTCAGGCTTTCCAACTGTGTTGGAGTCATACATCTCATACCAATTCGATGAACTAAATACTCAAAGCGTTCTTTTGGAAGCGCCTTAGTAAATAGATCCGCAAGTTGGTATTCTGTCCCGACAAAGTAAATTTCCACAGTACCCTTCTCAACATGTTCTTTAATAAAATGATACCGGATGTCAATGTGCTTCGTCTTAGAATGTTGGACCGGATTGCATGAAATAGCAATGGCACTCTTGGAGTCACAGTACATCGGAATCCGATTGTACTTATATCCATAGTCAAGCAGTTGAGTACGTATCCAAATAACTTGTGGACATCATGCAGACAAGGAAACATATTCAGCTTCAGCAGTTGACATCGCAGTACAATCTTGTTTCTTTAAACTCCAACACACAAGCTTTCCACCTAGAAATTGCAATCCTCCTGATGTACTCTTACAATCATCTTTACATCCTGCATGGTCCGCATCTAAATAGGCAATTAGTTCAAATCCGAAATCCTTTAGATACCATAGGCCCATGTTATAGGACTGTCTCAGGTACCGAAAGATCTGTTTAACCTCTTTGAGTTGTTTGACCGTAGGACGTGCTTGGTATCGAGCACATACAAAAGTAGCAAAAGCAATGTCTGGTAGACTGGCTGTTGGGTACATAAGCCCTCCTATCATACGACGATAAGTCATTTGATCAATAGGAGTGCCTTGTAAATCAACATCCAGCCTCTCAGTTGTCATAGGTGTACTCATGGAAACACATTCATCTAGACCATGTTTCTTTAGCAACTCTATTGCATATTGTGACTGACTTATGAATATGCCACAGGGAGATTGATGAACTTGAAGTCCAAGAAAGAACTTTAGTTCACCCATCATTGACATTTCAAAATTATTTTTCATTAAATTTGCAAAATGTTTTGAAAAATCTGGATTTTGTGATCCAAAAACATGATGTCATCAACATATACTTGTACTAGTAATATGTCTTCCCCATGACGTCGTGTAAACAAAGTTGGGTCAATTATACCTTTAGTGAACCCATGTTCAATTAGGAAAGAAGACAATTTGTCATACCATGCACGATGTGCTTGCTTAAGACCGTATAGAGCTTTTTTCAACCTATAGACGTGATCTGGAAATTCTGGATCAATAAACCCTTTAGGGGTTGGTTGACCATAGACCTTCTTCTTTTCTAAGGACCATTGAGAAAAGCTTTTACATCCATATGAAAGATAGTGATATTCTTTATGAGCAACATAAACACTAAACTATCCGAACAAGTCTCAAGACGAGTCAACAGGGCAAATGACTCTGAATAGCCTCAATTTATTGAGTCGAACAAGGAAACTCGGTCACTCAACGATGGAGCTTCGGTCTTTAATTAGTTAATGTTGTAATATAATATTATCGGGAATCGGGCTCGATAGTTAATCTAATATTGTATATGTTTCGGGTTTAATCCCAAACAAAACCCGAGCCCGGGTCCTAGTTAAATATCCCACGCGTCGTAGGGATATATATATAGATATTTTCATAAGAAAATATCTAAGAAATCATAATATCTTTTTTTCTTTGTAAACTTCACTTGACTAATGTTTGGCACGACCTTATCTTTCACTTGATAGCTCTTAAGCTGTGGTCTGCTAACACTAGTAGTGTGAATTACTCCTGAAGATTAGACCATGTGAGATTAGTATTCCCTAGAAGCATGAGGCACATGGTGGTGTTCTAGTTTGTGTTTGTGGTGGAGGCAATTCTAAACATTCCTGGTTTACGCCACATTAGTGTTTGAACCGCTTGGTAGTTATTCCGAGGCAAATCCTGTTGAAGTGACTGGTTTAAACAAACCATCCAGACGCATTAGTTATATTAAACCGTACTTATTCGTTTGAAAACTCTCCATTTCAGAGATTTTGAAAAAGGATTCGGTTTTCCTAAAACTAAGGTTTTGGAATCGTTGAGCATTGGTTGTCGAACAACAGATGTATTATCAACTGATTTCCACAGACTTTCCTTTTGTTACCATAATGAGTTTCTTAACTCAATTATCACCATTTCTGGTCTTGCATTGAGCTTTCAAATCTTTATTTCATGATATTGTTCACGTTTCTTTTCGAAATACATTTTGGAAGCATTTCTTTGGCAAACATGGTTTGTTTTTCATTTGTTTTTTACAATGATGTAAAGAGAGTTTAAAAGAAATTGAGTGTTTCAAGTTTAGCAAAACTCTTAAAATTATTATGAACTTCTTTGTTAACAGATTCAGTTTGTTTCGAAAGCTTTTGTGCAAGACATTCACATTCTTTGACTTTATGAAGATACAAGCATTGTAATTCAGTATTAGCATTTAAATCAGACAGAGAATGCAAATATGAACATGTAACATCTTTAGACACACACTCTTCGAGAAGTAGATCATATATGTTTGAAAAATCAGCCTTTTCTGATTCAAGTTCGTCAAGCTCCTTTTCAAGGGAATTAACGTACTCCAAATCGTCATTCATTTCCTTTTTTAGTTCATGAACAAAACAATGACTGTCCAGTATAGTTTTGTCTGAAAGAGGCATTAATAAGATTTTGATCAAAACTTCCATACTCTTAGCAGTTGGGTTAGGAAATGGAGGGGTGGGGGGAGGAAATGCACTACTAGTATGATTAGACCAAGTTTGTTGACAAATTGTTCTAAAATGATTGAAGTTGTTTGTCATTTCGTTATAAAGTAGTCTACTTTTACTAATGGATTTAGACATGGGTAGAAATCCAACGTTTTTAGCAATGTTTGGCTTTGTCCTAACAAACGTTTTTCTCCACATTGTCTTCCTAACTTCTTTAGCGCGTTCCAACTGATCAAGATAGGCTTTGGATGGTGGTTTGAAAGTTTCATAAAGACTGTTTTGATATGTGTAATTATATGGTTTCACTTTGTCTTTATCCAATTTTGATCTACTCTCTTTTTCAAGAGTCACTGTCTCTTCCCCATCGGGGCAAAATCTGTTTGCAGGATCAGAAGTATCATATGGGATCTCATACAAACGAGGCTTATCAGATTGAGCTTTCTTGAGGTACTTTGGATTAGCAAAGGTTGATCTACCATGATACGTTGCGCATTTGGGTGCTAACATGTGAATGGTCTGAATTGACTGATTGCGTTTATAAAGAATTTCATTTAAAAACTTTATTTGTTTGTCCATTTCAATCATCGTGTCAATGTCTTTTCCTTCCTTAACCTTTAAATCCGAAATAACCTTAGTTTTCTCTTTGAGTTCACCTTCAAATTGTGACTATTCAACAAACCTCTTTTGACTAGCTCATCGTGTTTCTGATTGACAACTGAAATTTCATAGGTTTTAGTTTTTAAACCTTTTATGTCAATGTCTTTACGAGCTAATAGTCCTAGAGTTTCATTTAACTTTGTTTGAAGTATTTTAATAATCACTCTTACGGTCCTTAAGGGCTGTGGTACTTCTCAACTCGAGCTGATTGGTCTGAAGTGCAATCAGAGAACAATCCCGACCTACTAGTAGCCCCCCCAAGCCGACTAGTCTCATCACGGTTAGTTATGCACTCCCTTCATTCTTGATTCAATGATGCGTTTTCCTTCTTTAATTGCTTTAATACCGTTTTTCTTTTCCTCCGTATCAGAGTCAAATTAGCAATGAAATTAGCAACGCCCTCCCACCCCCCGCTTATCACACATCAGCCGCATTTTTGATCAACCTGAATAATCATTAGTACATATATTTGATGAATTTCCAGGAATGACAATAGCTATCATCCTTCTCCAAAAACATATGTAGTCGTTAATGGATTCAAGATGCTCAGAATGTCATCCTCACATTGGCAAACACAATCATTCATCATGGTTTTATACCTGTTCCAATGTGTATCAGTAGAACATGATTCCGCGGTGAGACCTCCTAAATCTTTGCCATGTAACTGTAATGTGCTTCCAATTCTTGTTCATCAATCTCTTCATCCGGGTCTTCTAGCTATCAGCTTGCTCCGCTTGAAGTGGAACACCTTGTTCAGCTTGTTTGCACATCATCATCTTCTACTTGTTATACACCACCCCCCCCACCCACCTCCCCACCCCTTCACATCCCGCGTAGTCTTTAACCCGCTTTGGCTTCCTGCATTCCCTGGCATAGTGTCCAAATCCCTTGCAGTTAAAGCACTGTATCCCATTTTGTTGCACTACCGGACTGCCTACTGTTTCCCTAGCCCCAAAATAAAAGGGGGGGGGGTCAACTGTCATAGTCCTTTGATTCCCAAACTGTCCTGACTGATTGTCTTTGTTATACCTTGGTGTGGTATCTTCAGTCTTGTTCTTGTGGTTTGAAGAAGTTCGAAGTTTGTTGTTGGTAGGTTTGTACAGCTTCTTGAAGTACCTTCGCAGGAAGTGCCAAGTTCTTTTGCATATCCTTATCCCTCCGAGCTTGTTCTGGATCACTGTCTTCCTCAGAAACGGACTCAGATTGAGGAGTAACTGGTTTGGCGATCTCTTTGCCTTTGTGTCTGGTAGACGCACTTGGTCGTGTGGAAGAAGATTGCATGTATGATGGTGCATTCGATCTTTGAGGTTTTGGTGCCTGATAGTAGTTATCTGAATATGGTTGAGCAGCCGCAAGAAGTGCTAATGGATTTGCACTTCTGGCTAATCTCTCAGAACGGATATCATTAACTTCGTTTTGAAACTGCTTCAGAACGTCAAACAGCTTGTGATATGAGACTGTGTCTATTTCCTGTCTCTGCTTGACAATCGTCACAAATCTCGACCATTCTGGTTGAAGTTGTTGAAGAAATTGAACATTCACTTGCATTGGTGAAACTTGCAAGTTGTTCCTTGTCAACTCATTCATCAGTTTATAAAACCGGGAGTAATAAGACTCCATGGATTCTCCATCTCGAGAAGTAAATTTCCCAAATTCCCAAAATAGATTGGTCTTTACATCTTGTACGTTCAACGATTCCCCTTGTTGTAGCCTTTCAATGGCTGTCCACATCTCCTTTGCTGTGTTACATGCATCAACAGTTGAGTAAATTTCATCCCCAATACCAGTCAGAATCAAGAAAATAGCTTCCTTTTCAGCTTGAAAGTAAAGTTTGTTCTCTGCTGTCATGTTGTGTATTGTCTCTACTTCTTCATGTGCAGCTACTGGTAGAATGTTCTCTGCTGCTTCAACTGCTGCAATGAGTACGTTCGTAGGCAAATATGGACCGTCAAAGATGCACTTCCTCAGATATTCACCATTCGATTTAGTGTCAAGGTATCGTAGAAAACGCGAATGCCACTGAGAATATCTTCCTGGTCCAAGCATCGGTGGACGCTCTTTTGAACCAGCTGCCATTATATTGTTATGCATTTGGCTATCTGTGGGAGATCGTTAACTGGAGTAGACATGATGAATGAATACTTATGAATTATGAAGTGTGATTGATTTTGTTGGATCTTAAGTGGATATGATGTGATCGAAGTTGTGGTTATGTAAGCAATTCACGTTCACGGGATTTTACACGTCTATGATTAAAACCGATAAATGAATTAACGGGATTTTACAAAATCAATAGAAAACCGTGAATGATTTGATTCGGAATCAGCGGCGAAAAATTCCAAAAAAACTAAAAAATGTCAATAAATCATAGAAAACGATGTTTTTGGGCTTCGAAAAATCCTTAACCAGCTAAAGGCTGGTTATAGCGTGATCCGTCTCGTTTTTCTCTTCGATTTGAGAGGTCACGGGCCTAAAACGGACTTACGGATCAAAAGTTATGGCTGTTTTACTGAAACCCTTTTCGTCACACAAGAAGATTTTTTTTCGTTCGGTCCAAAAAAAAATTTGCTCGTTCGGTCCAAAAAAATTTTGCTCGTTCGGTCCTTGCGTTTTTGTCACTCGTTCGGTCCTCGAAGAAAAATGAACTCGTTCGGTCCTTGAAATTTTTCACTCGTTCGGTTCTTGAAATTTTTCACTCGTTCGGTCCTTGAGAATTGTCGCTCGTTCGGTCCTTAAGAATTTTTCGCTCGTTCGGTTCCACTCGTTCGGTTCAACTCGTTCGGTTCAACTCGTTCGGTTCAAGGAGTTTAAACTCGTTCGGCTCTATGAAAAAAAACTCGTTCGGTCCTCGAAAAATTTTCTCGTTCGGTCCAAAAGAGAATTCACTCGTTCGGTTGTACAACTTTTCCTCTCGTTCGGTTGATACGTTTTTCTTCTCGTTCGGTGCTAACGTTTTACCACTCGTTCGGTTGTAACGTTTTTCCACTTTTTTCGTTCTTCTCTTCTTGTCACCCGAGTATCACTTTGAATAACCCAATGAAGCCGAGAGATTGTGAGCTCTAACTAGGCGTTTCCAACAACAAAATGAGCCACGAAAAAAGTATGGTTGCCGAGTGATGAAGCAACCCAACTGCCGAATCCAATAGGCTTACAACAACAAAAAAACCACGAAATCCACCCGAGGCGATTGATACCAATTGTAGGATCCCGATTTACTTCACTTCATAACACGAATCGAAACAAGAAAGGAGAAAGAGAGATGATTAGTTTTGAGAGAGAGAGAAGAGAGAGAGATGAGAGAAAAAAGATAGATATTAGAAAGAAAAAAGATATTATGATTTCTTAGATATTTTCTTATGAAAATATCTATATATATATCCCTACGACGCGTGGGATATTTAACTAGGACCCGGGCTCGGGTTTTGCTTGGGATTAAACCCGAAACATATACAATATTAGATTAACTATCGAGCCCGATTCCCGATAATATTTTATTACAACATTAACTAATTAAAGACCGAAGCTCCATCGTTGAGTGACCGAGCTTCCTTGTTCGACTCAATAAATTGAGGCTAACAATCTCCCCCGAAGTGAGGTCTTGAACACAGGAACGAGCTTCCTTTATTGACTCAATAAAATTGAGGCAACAGTTCAGACCTCGCACCACAACGACAAGAGATGTCTGTTGAAAATATCTCTTCAGGCCTCGTTTCTCAAGGACAAAAGGCGTCAGATTATGACAACTCTGACCCCGTGCCCCCAAGACAAAATGTTGTTCCTACACGCATAGAAACAGATCGTCACATCAAGGTTTAGAATTTCCTACAGTCCTTAACTTGAAGAATATTACAATCCACACACGAATCAAGCTGAGGAAAACAACGAAGATCAAGCACCGAATGCACATTTCAAGAAGCCTGAATTTATCAATCCTTTTTTGTCATGGACAAGAAATTGGTTAGGCCTCTCCTCACGCAACAGTGATAATTCCGGATGTGCATTCATATCAACCACAAAGTCATGATTACCGATGGACCAGAGATCATCTTAGAACAATTCGTGGAAATCCAACCATGCAGTCAAACAAGACGTCCGCTTGCCATAGACCTGAAATAGTGGTATGTTTCGCGGCTCACGGTGTATATTTGTTGAACCGAAGAACATTAAGGAGGCCAATGGCTGAAATCTGCATGGATCGAGAGCAATGCTGGATGAACTTCATCATTCGACACCTAAAAGTCTGGGAACTAGGTCGATCAAAAACCATTTGGCAAAAATAGTTTATAAATCTAAAGTGGATATGGAAGATCAAGAAGGATGAAGATCAACTGTAATTTCGCAACAAAGGCACGACTTGTTTGCTAAAGGTTATGCTCAGGGAAAGAGGGTATTGATGTTGAAGACTCATTTGCTCCAGTTGCTCGCGTTGGAATCAGTTTCGGATTTTCGTTGCCACAAGCAGCACACAAGTCTTGTTCCGATCTATCAGATGGGCGTCGAAAACGGCATTCTTAATGTCTACTGAAGAAGATGGATTACATGCTCATCCGAAAGGGTTCATTGATTCCAATCATACCAGAAAAAGTCTACCTTCTCAGGAAGCTTGTATGGAATAAAGCCAATCACCAATGAACCAGGTACGAATGAACTATACAAACTTCCTGATGTCCAAAGGCTTTTACTAAGGTACAATAGACCCAACATTATTCAAGATAAAAATAACGAGGAGATATTCTACTAGTGGCAAATTTTACTTGATGACGTTTGAACACAGCAGTTCAAGCCTCGGTCGTCAATGACAAATGGCGTCTGCTGAAAATAACACTTCAGGCCCCGTTCCTCAATGATAAAATGACGTCTGTTCACATCAGTTCAGGCCTCGTTCTTCATCAAATGACTTCTGATCCAAATCGTTCAGAACTTGGAATTCAAGACCACAACAACTGAACATGTCAAGTTCAAAGCTGGTTCCAAAAGTTGTTCCTCTAGCAGTCAAGACAGCTACATCACGACAAGAGTTGGAATTACTATTCCACCATCATATAGCAATGCTAAGGACAACAGGTAAATAAATACAAAATCAGAAAATCAAAAAATTTCCAAAAAGAATCTTCTCGACATGTCTCTTGGAATCGATAACATTTACGTGCTTAGAAATGTCGATTAACATTGACACGGGTGTGTAAATGAAGTTCGAGCGAGAGTTTCAAATAGTTTCAAAACATGTCATTTCTAATTTTCTAAATGGCTTATGTGCAAATGTCAGTACATAACCCGGACTTCAAATAAAAGGGAAAAAAAAAAAGGGTTGATAACTTATTCCTCACAATGAGGAAAATTAACAGTTTCGGGTCTTGAGCTGTTCTTACAAGACATTCAATGTTTTTAGCTCAAGAAAAAGGAAAGTGTACGTTTCAGTGCGCTTACCCTTAACGTTAGAAGAGAAGTCCTCTAACATTTGGTTTTTCAAAAAGTTGAACATGATTTTTCAAGAATTTCTCGATGACAAATCATAATCTTTCAAAATTGTGTGTTCAACACTCCATCCCTCACAATGTTTTCAAAAGACAACAATTTTTCAATTGGTCCTATTTTTGAGGGGGAGTTTTTCGAAAAACAAAGTTTTAATGTTCTTGGATACATCAACAACGACCATTCTTATGTATTCAAAACATTATCAAAATGTTCCAAACCATTCATGCTGATAATATTTTCTCCCATAGATTTTTCAAGACATATTTTAATCACAAGGTATTTCAAAAACTAAGTGTTTATTATTTAAAATAAGGGGAGAAAATGTATTTAAAATATGATCTAATTGACTCAATGTGAAGAAAAGGTTTTATGGTTCGATCTTATACCCAACAACATCTTAATTTCACGACGATTCTGAAGTCATAAGGTGGTTAGGTTAGGAATCAATCCTATGATCCAACCAGAACCGGAGGATCTACCCAAGGATAATCCAAAGTTAGAAATAGCAGTCCTTAGGTATGATTGGAGATGAATGTATATGGGAATAATGCCGACTAAGATTGAGTTAACACTGGAACAATCACAACAAGGTGTTAGTAATGACGTCTTGGTAAGCATTGAAGGCGTTGAAGAATTAAAAAGAAATGTATGGATAAAGGGTCTAAAGAAAGAAGCCCTCCACACAACTTAAGGCAGAAACCGGGTCAATACATATGCTATCAGAATCACAAGATGATTGCTGGTATTGAAAACGACATCATGGACCCAGTGATGCAATGCACAACCCTTCCCAGCCATTCGGGTTTCTCTCAACAGAAACTTGTCTCATTTGTCACGGAGATACACACGTTATCTATTGACATCTCACTCCGAGATTGTTGATATTGAATAGGTGGCAGTCTGCTCCAGCCTCCGAGTACTAAAACCAAAATGCACTAATCGAGTCTAGAGCCAAGAGATCAATCAAAATCTCGTTAGGACACATTCCATTTCAAACACTTGTTGAACATCATCAGGTTCACAAGCTGTTATCAAGAGTCCTACGCAATATCATTGTGATATTTGCCAGAACATTCAGAGTGATACTCTTTAGTATTCACAATGACGAATGGAAATCCTTCCAGTGTCATCATCAAACAGCACTGCGGTAGGTGACTTGCGAGATTCTATATGAATCAAACTTGTGACAACTGGATATCGATTTGGTCCAGTAAATGAATTGACGGTTGATGAATTTTGATAAAAACATGACACTCTCGATGTGTTACAAAAACTCTTTAACGAGTGACACGTCGATTGATTTTCAAATCAATTTTCTCGTTTATCACTAACGTAAACATGCAGGTCAAACGGTGGTAACGGCAACCTCAATCCCATTCAAATGCTCAATCTACGAAGACATACTATCTAGAAAGCTCAAGATTTAAAGACAAAGACTTCCGCAAACTCTGATTTGAAGCTTTCAAGATAATGCAAAAGTATGAGCATGTTGGTCAAAGACACAAGATCGCAAGATGGCAAAGACGATAAAGACAATGACAAAGGCTCAAAGTCAAGATCGCAAAGCATGAAGGAACAAGCCTACAACAAATAACGAAGACAAAGACCAAGAACACTCGAGCTTAAACGACAAAAGCAATCTCACTGATCTCATGAAGAAGTGTCATCAATGAACTCACTTCGGGGGAGATTGTTAGCCTCAATTTTATTGAGTCAATAAAGGAAGCTCGGTCACTCTACGATGGAGCTTCGGTCTTTAATTAGTTAATGTTGTAAGAAAATAATATCGGGAATCGGGCTCGATAAATAATCTAATATTGTATATGTTTCGGGTTTAATCCCAAACAAAACCCGAGCCCGGGTCCTAGTTAAATATCCCACGCGTCGTAGGGGTATATATATATTTAGATATTTTCTAAAAATATCTAAATATATATAGATATTTTCTTTTTAGAAAATATCTAATTCTCATATATCTAAAATTTCTTTTTCTCTCAACTCTCTCTCATCTCTCTCTCTTTTCGATTCTCTCTCTCTCTAGTTTCTTGATCCGTGTTGTGATTCGTGTTATGAAAGTGTAAATCGGGAACCTACATGATTACCCGTCATATATGACTTGTATGATTTTGTTTATATAAAGTTTGCAATATCTATATCTCTTATGCTTGGTATTTTGCTTGCTTTATACACACGTTTAGGCTATTTGATCCGTGACAATCATTTAGCTTTTTTACTTGATAAACAATCTGTGAATTGCTACAAATCCCGTGGAACGACCTTGACTTACCTAATACTATATTACACTCGAATAGGGTATACTTGCCCAAATGTTGTGTTTTTAGTCAAAATTGGTATTTCTAGTTATTATTAAATTAAAGCTTGTAGAAAACACACATCAAGTTTTTGGCGCCGTTGCCGGGGATTTGTTTAGTTGTTTACAGATTGTTTGCTAGTCTTGTGCATCTTACGTGTGTTTCATGTTCTAAATCCCTTGAAATCTAAACATTTATAAACTCGCAGTACCGTTTTCTGGCAAACGGAACCCAAAAAATTGTTTTTCCTCAGGAAGTGCGCCGCACATACAACTTGTGCGCCAGTTTTCCTGAAAACCCAAAAAGTACACCGCACTTACACCAAGTACGCCGCACCACAAGTGTTGTCAATATTTCATACACAGATTCTAGGAACGATTCTCCTTCTTTGCTGTAAATTGTCCCAAACTTCATCCATGATGATTCTCTTTCTTTTGCTGCAAATTTGTCAAACTCATCCATGAGTCGTGAGTGTCTCACATGACTAGTAACATCAGAACCAAACATCAACTGTTTAATTCGTTCCCACATATCCTTAGCATTTTTACATGCATCTACTGAATTGTAGATATCATTAGGTATTGCTTGAAGAAGATAATTCATGACTTTCACATTAGCAATGTATTGCTTCTTATTACCCTCAGTCATTTTGGATAATGGTTCAAATATTCGCTTAGTAGTATTGTATGGATTAGCAATCATTGGCCTCTTATAAGCTCCTTTTCTCAATTGAACGCCACATTCAATCCCCCTCTTCAAGATTATTATCCAAAAACCTTCTGAACCTACTTTCCCATGGAATATAATTCCCTTTCTCAAGCATTGGAGGTCTTTCATTAGCTCCTGAGTCAGCTAGAGTTTGTTGGTTTGAAGTAGACATGTTGTATCGAATTATTACAATGCAAACTTGAATCGTTTTAGAGATAAACTCTTGTAATCGTGAAATCAACGAGCAATTACAACTTTGTCTTGTATTACAATACTTTTGAATGAAGTAGCCTTGAAGAAACTAAACCTTGATTCGTTATGAAGTCTAAGTAACAATAGGATTGGATACGAAAGCTCAATTTTCCAAAATTAGAAGATACAAAACCTCTTAAACTGTGTTACGAAACCCGAATTATAAGATACGAAACCTATGAAACAGCTTTACGAAACCTAACGAATGTGTTATGAAACCTCTGAAACAGTGTTACGAAACCTTTGAAACATTATTACGAAACCCAACGTCTGTGTTACGAACCTATCCTTGTTAAAACCTCGTAGGTTATGGAATTAAAAAATAAAAATACTAAATTAGAGAAAAAATAAATGTATTTAATAATAATAAAATACTAGATCAATTTTAAATCAGAATAAAAAAATAACAATAATAGTCTAATTATGCGTCCATTATGGATAACTTAATAATGAATAATCAATATGATATGCGAAAACCCCAAATGTGTGTTGTACAGGGAACCTTCTTCCAATGTAGGTGCGAAGAAAGCCTTCACAATTGTATGAAGAATGAATTTAGAAGACCTCTTAGAATCTCTTGTTGTACGGAAACCTCTTACAAAACCAAGTCTTACGAAACCTCAATGATATGAAACTGTTTCAAACTGTAATACGAAACCTTCAATTACGAAACCTTCTAAGAAACTGTTTATGAAACCTCTATATATGAAACCTGTGTCATGAAAGCTT
The DNA here is from genome assembly GCA_026074375.1 of Tanacetum coccineum. Taxonomy (NCBI): domain Eukaryota; kingdom Viridiplantae; phylum Streptophyta; class Magnoliopsida; order Asterales; family Asteraceae; genus Tanacetum; species Tanacetum coccineum. The sequence continues at coordinate 20,381 of BQNB010004891.1, forward strand.
AAAGTACGAAACCAAAACCAATCTTTTGATACGAAACCTCCAGTTACGAAACCATAGATATACGAAAGCTTACACAGTCTATGAAACCAAACGGTTACCGAAAGCTCCAATTCACGAAACCTACTTTCGTAAATTTCAATTTCCCTTACTTTTGTAAAATCCAAGAAACCTCATACTTTCGTAAAATCTTAGCTACGAAACTAATAAGAAACCTGTCAATCTGATTTTAAGCAGTTTAAAGTGATAATATCAATGTTATCTTTTCATATTGACTAATTTCTATGTTACAAAAGCTATTAATTGTTTTACGAAAGCTTAAACTATGTTACGAAAGCTAAGAAACACTTACGTATAGCAATTACGAAACCTTAACTATGTTACGAAAGCTCAAAAACTGAAATACGAAAGCTGTTTCCCGCCTAAAAACAGTTACCGAAATCTAGTTTCTGAATTGCGAAAGCTCTCAAATCCATATTTTTCGATCAAATTCAATTCTAAGCAAGTATTTTTCGTAAACTAATTATTAAACCTACAAATTGATGGTTATGAAAGTTATATTTCAACGTTTTAAGCTCAAAAACTAATCAAATCGTAAATGAAACACTTAGCGTTCTACGAAACCTACTTATTCAACGATACAAAAGCTTCTTGATCGAAAATAGACACGGTTAAGCTCGATTTGATCCACGAAACACACGCTAGATCTCTCCCGGCGATAGATGCCACTTGTTATATGTCATGTTTACATATTAGATATCATATGAAAGCTTTAGAATAGAGGAGAGGAGTTAAAGAGTAATTTTCATCATTTTCAAAGTTTTTGTTTCAAAAGGAAAATAGAAATGAGAGAGAGAAGTGAAGTTTACAAAATTTAAAGATTTGTATAAATACTCCTCATAGATGGGTATTTATACTTATTGTTGTTCATATTCTATAATCAAACTCTAGTCGAACATTGGTCAACTTCACTTGACTTTGACAAAGATAGACTTTATTACATTATAATTACTAATAAAAATATAAACTAAATAAAATTATACAAAGACGAATTAATCTAATAATAAACATTTTTCTTAAACCTAATACATTTTAACTAGAATTTCCGGCTCCGCCCTTGCCAAAAACCTCTTTGAAAGTTTGCATTTTTTTTCGTTGTCCACAGAACTAGTTTTAATCCCCGTGCACGCACGAGGCCTTGTGTCCAGTATGTTTTTTTTAGTATCTTTAATTTTATTTTTGTTTCTTATTTTTATAAGATATGAAGAAGTGTAAGGGGTTATTTGTTTATGGTTGTTTAAAGCACTGTAATAAATTTTTTGTAATAGTATACTCGAATTTGTACACTTAACTCTATATGATTTATTTAAAATTAAACGTTAAAAAGTTTTAGTAATGCTCCTCCTATCTTTTTTTTTAGTTCTATGGGAGTTTATAAATTATGACACATATATTTTTATGTGTTTTTTTTCTTTAGAGATAGATTTCTTCACCAAAATAATGTCAATTTTAGAAGTATTTACGTTTTATAATTAAATCATATGATATTGCAGAAAATAATAAAGAGTTGAACAGCTGTCTACCTAATAGAAGATTGCTGTTTTTTTTAATGGCAAACGTGACCGGTTTTGATTCTTCCTTTAGTAGGTAATGTGATTTTGCCAAAGCAATTCATAGAGATAACTAACAAATGGGTATACTGGGTTTAGCGTGTATATGGTTATGTGTGCGCTGTCGGGTCTATGGTCATAAATATACGTGACGTGTAGTTTTGTAAATTGTCACGAGTTCTTGACAAGAATTAGAACTAGAATTTTCGTTCCCGAATAGGGGGGTGTCTTGCGGATACTAGAAGAATATATGTGATTAGTTTGAATCGATTTATAAAGGATATAAGATTGTTGCGTCTCAATGGTGTCACAATAGTAAACCTGGGGGTTTAGAGTTTTCTTTTTAAGACGTTTTAATTCGAGAAGGTGGAGTGGTTGCAGGTTCAGTTTGTCTTTTTGAGGAGGGAACGGTGTGGAGGGCCCAACGAACTTGTTTGTTGTGTGACAATTTTGCCAAATATGACCGGCTAGTTTTCCACGTCATTAAATTTTTTTTTATTTTTTAATTCACTATCACCTTTCACCCTTTTACTCCTCCATCACACACCATCGTTAACAATAATCACATATATGTGCTCTTGATGATTAGTCCTTTGAAAACAAATATAACAAAACCTCAATCAGATCATAACACAAATTAAAAGCACCAACTTTATGTTATCATATCATAAACACTTCTTAAAGTATCAACATTTTATAAACCCAATTATAACCCATTTCATGCACATGCTTATAATCTACATAACCCCGCAATTAGGAAGAGTGTTCTCATATCACAGACATTAATGTTAACTTTTTATTTAAAAGTGTCATATGGTTTAAAAATAGGTTTAAATTGCTATATAAAGGTCAAAAGCAACTAGTTGTAACAATTTTGTACTCCATCCCCCCGTAAAGACTTTGACCAAACAAACATGTAGTTGATCTGAATAACATATCTCCATCTCCATCAAGATTTTTTCAATTCCAGTGACATTGTAAGTGAAGAATATAGAGAATAACAACGTCTACAAAGCAACAACCTTGACCTTGGGAAAAGTCAAAGTGGACGCCATGGCGTGTAACATCCCTAAGCCGAAAGTAATTGACTAGAGGATATAACCCAAAATTTTGATTCTACTACCTTTCCACACTCTATACTCATGATGATAAAAGTAAGACTTTTAATCTGATATACGTTTGTAAGAGAAGATAGCGCATTCATCCCCTTTAGTGATGATTTTGACACGTCGACTGTAACTACATACATCTGTAAAAGATGTTGGAGAGATTGGAGATGTAAGAATCGTAGATCTGTAATATCATGATGATAAAAGTAAGTCTTGATGTGTGTGAGAAGTTGTTGTTTTAGGTCTTGATGTTCTGGATTTGAGTTTGACATTTTTTGGTAAGAAAGTGGGGGGTTTGGGTTTTCCGGCGGTGGTTGAACGGTGAGGATCTGGTTATGGAGAGAGAGGGAGGAAAGGGAACGTGGGGGTGTGGGGAAAGGAGAAATAATAGTTGATATCTATGCTTGGTGAGAGTGTTATACTAGATCAACGCTAACTCAACAACCGAATTGAGTTTAATAATATAATTAAAAATAATAATTTGCCAGCGTGTACAAAAATCGTCACGGTGTCAGTAAGAATTTATCATATTGTTGATATTGGAACAATTTTAGCAAGTACGTTGGTGTAGTCGGAACGAAAAATAGTTTGTTGGTCAAGTCGGGACAATTTTGAAACTTCGTAAGTATTTTATGACATTGACCCTAAGTCTTCTGCTTAGATGCGCAAAGGAAGTATACTAAACAATTATCTTAGGCAATTTCTCCGCACTTTCTTTTCTTTTACCTTTTAATCTCTCTAAACTTGACTAATGTCCTGTATTCTATTGTACAATTAAGCAATGCATTACCAACCACCACTGATGTAGATAGAGTTATTCAAAATTATCAACCAGGATATTATATATTATATATATATACTATGTTAGGGTGAAAACGCTGCAGTTTTGGCAGCGTTGCTACAGTACCCGGCCCATTCGGCAATTTTTTTTTTTTTTTTTTTTTGTAGGCAATGTAAAAATAACCGCTCGGCATAAAATAGGAAAAAAAACAAAAATAAGAACTTATTTAAGAATAAAAAATACCCGCGACATGCGGCCCAACACATAAGCCCATATTATACAAAAAACAACACTATTAAAACATGAGAACGAAAAAATTAAACCCGCACAATAAAAAATAGAAAATAATAAAAAATAAAATTTTAACGCAAAAATTAACGCGCACTATTAAACATGAGACTGAAAAAATAAACTCATACAAAATACAATAAAAAAACGTCATGTTCCCATAAAATTATATTAAAAAAAAAACCCGTATAGCCAAAAAAAGAAACCTTTAAATGAGTCTCACACGAAGCCCATTTAAGAAACAATAAACAAACTATTAAAATGAGGCCGGGAAAAAAAAATCTCTCTAAACTTGACTGATGTCCTGTATTCTATTGTACAATTAAGCAATGCATTACCAACCACCACTGATGTAGGTAGAGTTATTCAAAATTATCAACCAGGATATTATCTTCTATGATTCATGGATATAATCGTATATACAAAACTAACCAACAATTACCAACGTTTAATCTGTATATAACTCTATGCATTATTGTGTTGGACACTATGAGATATAGGGGTGTGCACGGTTCGGTTTGGGTCGGTTTTTGGCTAAAACCGAAACCGAACCGAAATATTCGGTTTTTATAAAACCAAAAACCAAAACCGCTTGGTTTTTGGCGGTTCGGTTTTTTCGGTTCGGTTTCTCGGTTTTTTCGGTTTCAAACCGTTTATATTTGATTGTGGCTAATTTATATTAATAAACTTGTTTTCCATTGAAAATTGATTATGCTTTTTTATTTTTTATTTGTCAATATGAGAATAATAATGTTTACTCAAATCTCTACAATTATACACATATAAATGAGACACACACATATGCAAGTGAAAATACACATAGTATGATTATTGTCATATGTGTAACGATATGTTGTCAAGTAAACACACGTACATGACAAACACATATATAAACATTAACATAATACATATATTATAATTTCATCCATAAAATAAATATAAATTTAAAATTTTGATTTATTATTTATTTATTTATATTACATTAATTATATATCATTGTAAAATTGGTTTGGTTTGGTTCGGTTTTTGGACAAAAATCAAAACCGAACCGAAATTTTTCGGTTTTTAAAAAATTAAAAACCGAACCATCGATTTCTAGTTTTGGTCGATTTTTACGGTTCGATTTTTTTGGTTTTCAGTTCGATTTCGGTTTTTTCAGTTTCTTTTGCTCACCCCTAGTTTTCAAGATGAAAAAAATGAAATACATCTAATATAATGTATGCATCTAATTAAAAGCTAGACAAAAAACACATTCATGCAATCGTTGTATAAGCATTAAGATTATAGGAGCATCATAATTTTAAATCGTTACAGCTCGGATATTGCGATTATAGTTACTTCTTATCTTTCTTATTAAAAAAACATCTAATTGATCCCTAACTATATATATATATATATATATATATATATATATATATATATATATATATATATATATATAGAGGTTAAAATAAAAAGACAAATATTCGTGAGAATGATACATTAGACATCTTTTTTTTAAAAGTTCTCAAAAAATTCCACAAGATCAAGTATGTTGGTGCATAAAAAAGTTGTGAAGGAAGTTTTTCTAATTCTGAGTTTTTATTCGTTTTTTTAATGCACAAAAACGAATTTTTAATGCACAAAAATTTTTGATGCACATAATTGCATTAAATCGTGTTTTTGTGCATTAAAAATTCGTTTTTATACCCAACTTCTTTTGACTTTTTGCATCAAAATTTTATTGCGCATCAAACTAAAACAAGTTGAAAATTTTGTGCATCAAAATTTCGTTTTTTGTGCATTAAAAAAAACGTATATAAACTCAAAATTAGAAAAACTTCCTTCACAACTTTTTTATGCACCAACATACCTGATCTTGTGGAATTTTTTCAGAATTTTTAAGACAGATTTTAAAATTTTTTCATTTTATCCCTTCTCACGATATTTTCTTTTTATTTATATTAACTATATATAGATATATATATATATATATATATATATATATATATATATATATAATAAATATATATATATATATATATAATTATATACTATATATATACTATATATTAATATTTCACCCACAAAATAAATATAATTTCCAAAATAGGATTATTATTTATTTACTTTATATATATGAGTTTGTCTAACATGTCCCTGGGGCACAGTTAAGGGAGGACATCATACCTGGTGTCCACATCCCATTGCCAACAGTTTATATGTGAGGGCCTATTAATGATTAATAACAAATAACTGCTGGCCAATTCCAGTGTGATCACACAGCCAGTATCAACCACCATACCTGTCCCTAAGGGCACATGTTAGAAAAACCCATATTATATTAATTATATATTATTATAAAAATGGTTCGGTTCGGTTCGGTTTTTGGACGAAAACTGAAACCGAACCGAAAATTTTCGGTTTTTGAAAAACTAAAAACCGAACCATCGGTTTCTAGGTTCGGTCGGTTTTTTCAGTTCGGTTTTCGGTTCGGTTTCGGTTTTTTCTGCTCACCCTATGAGATTACACGAATTGCGTGGTTAAAAAGTCCAAGTTTCACAAAACATTGCAAAGTTATTTTGTTGAACATCGAAGGATTCTAATTAAGTTAAGCTTCACCATATAATAATGTTATGTTGTACTATGTTTATTATTTTTGTTGGTTAAGTTTAGTCGCTATCTATCTTGTATGACTCACTTCTATGACACCGCTGTCACCACTTCGTCGGTTGTGGGCTCTTCGTGAAGAGCAAGGGGTTAGATGGTGTGAGGCCTATTTGTGTTTTGTGTGATATACTTGTGTAGTGGCACGAAAATAGACAAATCACCGATTTGGGAAGTGATGATGTGACATTCAGATGGTACAACTGACTCAGAAAAAGACGTCTTAGGCCGGTCACAGTAATGATACCACGCGATCTACATTTTTTCTGTTACATTAGTTTTTTCTCTCCAGTAACTTATATACGACTTTTTAGTCACAGTAAAACGACTTACATTTTTTTTAAATTAACAACAAAATTAAAATTCAATAATAATAAAAAACCATTACATAATTATTCAAATATATTTAAAAAACATTACAATAAAAATTAGAAACTTAAACTAAACTTTATTATTATGTTTCTAGTTAAATAAAGGCATCTCAATTTCTGTCCAAGCAACATGATCTTTTAAATTCTCCAACACGCCTTCAATGTAAAGTCATGTCTTACCTGGGTTTCATATTTCGCTAATGCTTTTTGAAACACGGTGAGGTTACATGACTCGTTTTCGTTCATCCGTTAGACATTATCCTAAACGACGTTAAATGCAACAATTTTAGGACGAATCGTATGTTTCCATTTCATGATGATGCCATAGTATCCTCGAATATTCTACCGCATTTCTTTCTCAAAGTAAGCAACAACCTCTGACCAAAATCCTCTCATCTCCATGGTGTCTCCGTTGACGTTGTTTTCTGTTACGTCGCACCAAGCTTTACACAACGTGATCTCTTCTGCTGTTGTTCATGGTTGTGACGTCTTGGCCTTTCGACGAAGGTTTGAATCGGAAGCCAAACTGTTAGACATTGTAAATAAAAATGAGAAGTATAAGATAAAAATGGTTTGAATTTTTGTATAAAATGGTGAAATGAATGAGGTATTTATAGGGTTTAAATTTAAAAGATTTAAAAGAGTTTTTTTTATTAATATAACGGTAGTATTTGTTTGTCAAATTGTAGTGTTTGTAGTGTTTGTTTGTCGATCGTGGGGACGACCCCTCTGACCAAATAAGAAGAAGACCGACATCCAAGACCGGGCCACAATGGTGGTGACCGACTCAAAGTTGACGACCGAATCGATCGACCAACACCATTGTGCCTTAGAGTGCAAGGTATTATAACGTCGGACCCGGCGTTATGCTGAGGTGGCCAGGCGTTATGATACCGCAAACCCAAGTTAGCCAACGGCGTTGGGTCCAAAGTTAAGCCACCAACGCCTGCAACTAGGGGTGTCAAAAGAGACGACCCGACCCGACCTGAACCTATTCGGGTCGGGACATTCGGGTCAAAAATTTTATTCGGGTTAATTCGGGTCAACCCGACTAACCCGAGTTCTAAATAGGGTCGGGTATCGGGTTGAAATATTTTGGTTAACTCGGGTTCGGGTCAACCCGATTGACCCGAATAAAGATTTTTTAAATTTTTTAATATAAATTTATAGATTTTCTATTAAAAAGATTTAAATTTTTTTTTGTCATTTTACTCAAATTCGGGTTGACCCGACCCGAGTTAACCTGAACCCGAGTTAACCCGCCCGAATTGAACCGAACCCGAGTAACCCGAGTTCAAATAGAGTCGGGTTCGGGTATGATTTTTTTGAGACTTGACCCGAATTGACCCGAACCCGACCGACCCGACCCGATTCACACCCCTACCTGCAACACCATCACTTTTTTTATGGTTTTAAATGGGTTTTTGTGTGTGTTGATTGTGTGTGTTTATGTGTGTGTGTTTTCACTGTGTGTATGCAGTGTGTTTGTGTATGTGTGTATGAGATTAAAGATGATGCCTTAAGTAAAAAAAAAGTTTTTATAAGTAAAAAAAAGTTTTGCAATTTAGTCCGTGTGGCTTTTTTTCTTTTTGACTTGTGGCTTTCATAAGTAAAAAAAAGTTTTTAATTTTAATTTGATAATTGAAAATAGTTTGTTTTAATAAATGAAAAAAATAGGTCTTAAAAAGTGGTGTTGTGAGGTGTTATGATTAGAAAGGTTTTTTATCGTGTTGGTGTTAAAATATTAAAATTGATCTAACGTTATTATAGTGTTATGTTATCTAGCACACTGAGGTACTTCGCACTAGAGTTGAGATCAATGAAAATCCAATATTTATTAAAGATTCAATGGAACAATCATAGCCACCCATTTTTTATTAAATTAAAAAAAAACCAATTTACATCTCTTTTTTAAAATTAAAATATCTTGCAAACGGTAAATCGTTAAACGACAAAAAATACACCACCGCGACGAGAATTAAATTATCTTTCTAACGAGGGGCACTTTGATATGCTTTCGACGAACTTTTTTTTTGATTTTTTTTAGTCACGTATGAAAAAAATCACATGTGATTTTAAAATCACAATTTTAAAATCACATGTGATTTCACAAAATCACATGTGATTTTGTAAAATACAAATCACATGTGATTTTTCAGAATCACATGTGATCTTTTTAGACGTGACTAAAAAATAAAATTAAAAAAAAATTCGTCGAAAGTATATCAAAGTGCCCCTCGTTAGAAAGATGATTTAATTCTCGTTGCAATGATATGTTTCATTTTACGTAACGATTAACGGTTTGTGAGATATTTAATTTTAAAAAAAATATGAAAAATGAGTTTTATTTAATTTAAAGAAAAAAAAAATAGTTGAGATGGAGTCTTGAAATCTATAATAAAAATCTTTATTTAACCCCTTCCGACTAATGTATGTAGGGTATTTATTACTTTAGTTTCCTGCCAAAAAAGTGGTAGGTCGATCTTTTAGTTTGACTTTAGTTGCTTGTTTTAGTCCACCGTACAAACAATCAATGCTTTACCAACCCGCAACGACTCCCATCAATGCCCAAATATAAGAAACCAACACCATCTGCCACAAACTTATCGAAAAACTAATTCGATTATAGAGTAGTATCTCTTGCAAAAAAGTTGATAACTGAAAACACTAAAAATACATCACCATTTACTTCAATGGAGTCTCCAACTGTTGAAATCATCTCAGATTGTTTCATCAAACCAAACTCCATATCCGAACAATCCGAAAAACCAGTATACTTCTCACCATGGGATCTTTTAATGATCTCAGTAAACTACATTCAAAAGGGTCTTCTTTTTCGAATACCAAATGATCAAAATTTCAACATGAACACTCTTTTACAAGACCTCAAAGACTCACTCTCCATAACACTTACTCATTTTCACCCACTAGCCGCTCGTTTGACCACAGTAAAAAAAGAAAGCCCTCCTTCATTAGTTGTTTTTATGAGCCATGAAAATAGCCCTGGTGCTAGATTCATTCATGCAAAGGTGAATGTAATTATAGATGATGTTCTAACACCTAAGGATGTTCCTGTGATTGTGCAATCATTTTTTGACCATGATAAGGCTATAGATTATGATGGTCGTGAAATGTCCTTGTTGTCGATACAAGTGACTGAGTTAAAAGATGGTGTTTTTATTGGTTGTTCGATTAATCATATGGTTGTTGATGGATCTTCGTATTGGCATTTCTTTAACTCTTGGTCTGAAGTTTTCAACTCCAAAGGGCAAAATGGTAATTTACTTTCCACATAATGATTTCTTTTTTATATATTTATGTAGTTTATTTTTGTTTGCAGTCTTGGACTTTTTATTTTGAGAAAACTACTTTCTTTTTTGCCATTTTTGAGAGTACCTTTTCTCGAGCTGATTTAAATATTTCAATACTTCGAAAAGAAATAATTAAGTGGTAAAAAAAAAGTTTACTCTCGAAAAAGAGTGAAACTTATTTGGAGGATACACATATACTATCAAACTATAAGTCTAGTAGTCTACACTTATATATTTTAGTTTTTCTCAAAATAATTGTTTGTTTTTATATTTCAATCAATTAAAATGGTATTCAAAGGTTAAATCGACACTTTACCCGCCATTAAACTGGATGAGTATGCAATGTAAACTGAACTAAAATATGTATTGCAATATAAAACTGAACTATAATACTAGACGAAGAGGGTATATGTAATTCATTACACGTACTTTATATATAAACGTTATAAATAACTCTTTTTATATGGTTAGGAAAGTATTCAAGCTTGGCTCCTATCTCGCGTCCTCCGGTTATCGAAAGATGGACTCCACCAGGATGTGGCTCGATACTCACCCTTCCCTTTACTCGTGAGGATGAGTTCATCGACAGGCCGTATCCTCCATTGTTGAGAGAGCGAATATTTCATATATCGGCGGATTCTCTTGCTAAATTGAAAGCAAAAGTAAATTCTGAGTGCAATACAACCAAGATTTCGAGTTTGCAGTCACTATCGGCCGTTGTGTGGAGGTGTGTTACACGGGCACGCCGCGTTTCAAAGGATCAGGAAACGGGTTGCAGATTGGCTATAAACAATAGAGGCAGACTATCCCCGCCTTTTTCTGAAAATTACTTTGGTAATGCTACTATTTTAAGTTTCCTTTCATTTGAGTTATTTAAATGATGTTTTACAATTACAGTAAGTTTAACCGTAAAAGAAACTTAGATATGGTTAAGTCCTAATATCTGTAGTTAAACTGATGTTTGATACAAGTAGAATGACGGGAATTTAACAAATAAATTTCAGGTAACTGCATTCAGGCAATCAAAAGTTTAACGACGGCGGGTGAATTGCTTGATCAAAGTGTCGGGTGGGCTGCAAGGATTTTGCATGAATCAGTACTTGACCATGGCGATAAAGAGATTAGGGATTATATGGATTCATGGGTAAAGAGTCCATATGTGTATAAAATGAATCTGTTTTTTGATGGAAGTAGCATACAAATGGGAAGCTCGCCGAGGTTCAATATGTATGGAAATGAATTTGGACTAGGGAAAGGATTGGCGGTTTTGAGTGGTTATGCTAACAAGTTTGATGGGAAAGTGACGTTGTATGAGGGACGAGGAGGCGGAGGAAGTATGGATTTGGAAGTTTGTATGTTGCCAGAAAACATGGATTGTTTTGAATGCGACGAAGAGTTCATGAGTCTCGTTGATGAAAAGATAGCCATTTGATACGACGTCAACTCATACTAATAAAAGTTTCAATTTGATTGCAAATGTATATTTCGACATTGATTCTGAATAAAGTGAGGAATATATTTCTTAAAGGTTTTGTATACTATGTTCCAGTAAATGGACTGAAGGTATTATGAAGTTCTTAGCAAGAATGTTTATGTTTGTCTATTTATCAAACAAGCAAACATGAACCTGATATTGTGTTTTTTCATGAAGTGATTGGACACAAACATGTCTCGTTCATGAACGTTTGTTATATGTTCGCAAAAGTCCGGTTTACCTTTAAAACGAATTATATGTGAGGCTGCAGGTGATATATATGTTTGTAAATAACTTGTTCTACTGAGAAAATTTAAACAGATTATGAAACTCTAAACACAAATATTATCATTCTTAGAAGTCAAACACCCTTTAAGCTCTGAGCCCACCTTTGGCAAAAACAACTCTTCACATATTGTATGGGAAACTTTCCATGCAAAGTCAAGTCAACATTGGCATAACATAGAAAGTTTGAATCATAAATAAAAAGCCAAAAAGTATTTTACTATCCCAAACTTGGTTAACCGGGTTTTGTTACCTCAAACTATTAAAGATGTAGCTTGATACCCCATAACTGTAAACTCGATTGTTTAGTATCCTGGCTCACTCGGACTCCTTCACTCAGTCTCTCTACGCAAAGGTTGGACATTAAGTTTTGGCACGTACATCTTTTCTTTTGAGTTTGCACTTTAAACATACTTGCATCCTCATCTTCTCCTCAATTAATTATAAACTCAAAAACTCATGTTCAACCACATTTATTAACGTAGTTCTACATTCTCCATCCCACCATATGAGCAAATGGATTACACCATGAGGAATTAAGAAAAACAAATAAGCACATCAGTAATCAATAGGTTCAGTTCACACAAAAAAGAAAGTAATGAATGTCATATAAACAACAACATAAAATGAAGACTATTGAAATAATAAGCTAAGGGTTGAAATTGTAAATATGGAAAAGTTGTTTTTTGGTTGTCTTTTATGTTTCAGGTTCACGTTCAGCTTAGCAAGAGTTTCGAAGATGAAGGGTGCAATGTGTAGAAGTCCAAGAAGTTAAAGGGAGCTAGATGTCAAGTTTGAAGAATCAAGACTAGCTATAAATATACCTTTATAGCTAGGGTTACAGTTAGTTGGTGTGTGTGTATTATTTTGTTTCTCTATCGTTTTTTCTTTGTTTTTAGTTTCAATTCTAAGTTGTTTCTTTCAGTTGTAAGTTTTGAACTCAAAACCTGTTATCATACCGTACTGGTAGTCACATGCACTTATAAAAGAATAAAGGGGAGGTTGGTTGAATTCATACTTAGTGTTTTGGTGTGATTTTGTTATTGATTTGTGAAGTTTTAATATGGTATCAGAGCCTCAGTTCTGATCTTGTTGTTTTTGTACGATAAAATTGTTTTTCCAAAAATTAGGGTTTTCATGAATTTTTGGGGTTTTTCAAAATTAGTGTGTGTTTGGGTTAATTGAGGTTGTATCAAGCTGTTTGATATATAGATCGTGTGATCTTAATGATAAAACTATGATTTACTGTATCAAACCCTAGTTTCAGGTTCTTAGTTGAGTTTTGTTGTTATTTTGTTAGATCTTATAGTTAATTGTTGATTTCTAAAAGAATTTTGTGAAACCCCTAGTTTCTTGAAAATTAAGGTTTCATACTTTATTGATCTACAATTAAGTTGTAACTGTTTTTTATGATTTAATTTTGATTTGTTTTCTGTTTCAGGTATTTCCGTTGTGCAACCTGTGTTCTTAGATAAAATATCTTCTTGATCTTTTATGTGGTTTTTGAAAGCTTGCGTGCATTGTAATTAAGATGTATTTCTTTTGTGTCGTGGTAGTAGAACATATCACTTAGGAGGTATTTTTTCTAGTAAGGACATTAGTGACAATGTTAATACTCTATCTGATGATCTAGATAATATGTCTAAGGATGAGGACTTAGATATTTTTGGTAGTATGTTTGAGTCTGCAAGTCTGCAAAATAGGTAAAACCTAAAACTATGTTAAATGAGATATACATGTAGTATGATATGCCTAGAAGGTCTAGTAGGAAGATTGATTTACCTATAAAACTAGGAGATTATGTGTTAGACAAAAATGTCAAGTATGGAATTGACAAATTTGTCAATTATACTAATATGAGCAAAGACAATTATGTTTTTTCTACTAGCCTGAAAAAAATTATTGAACCTAAGTCCTACTTAGAGGCTGCAAATGATCATAGGTGGGTAGAAGCCATGAATCTTGAAATGGATGCATTAAAGAGAAACAATACTTGGCAGTTAACTGAATTACCTAATGGAAGAAAGCCAATATGATGTAAATGGGTGTTTAAAGTGAAATACAAATATGATGGTAATGTAAAAAAATTTAAAGCTAGATTGGTTGCCAAGGGATTTAACTAAAAAGAGAAAATTAATTATGAGGAGACATTTTCTCCTGATGTTAAAATTATTACAGTAAGATGTATCATAAGTCTTGTTGTTAGCAATAACTCGCCAGTGTTTCAAGTTGATATCAACAATGTTTTCCTATATGGTTAGTTTGTTGAGGATGTGTATATAAAATTGCCTGAAGGGTACTTTGATAAAATTGATTATATAGTGTGCAAGTTAACTAGATCATTGTATTGCCTAAAGCAGGCTCCTACCAAAAAGAGGGAAATTGACTTCAGTTTTAAAAAAATGGTTTTGAACAAATTAAAAATGATTTTTCCATGTTTATAAAGTCTAAAAATGGTGTCGTAATTGTTTTACTTGTATATGTAGATGATATTGTTGTTACTAGTAATAATCTTGAAAAGATTGAACAAGTAAAACAGTTTTTTAGAACTAAGTTTCTTATAAAGGATTCTGGAAAATTAAAGTATTTTTTGGAATTGAAGTCATTGAAAATGAAATTGGGGTATGTTTGAAACAAAGGAAATATTGTCTTGAGTTGCTTACAAAGTTTGTAATGCTTGCTTCTAAAGATTGTAGTACTCCTATTGAATCAGTGAATGTGTCGAGTAAAAACAAGTTAAGAGTTGTGGTAGAAGATAAGCCTTTACTTGGTATAAATAATTACCAGAAACTTGTAGGTAAGTTGATTTATTGACTTTAATAAGACCTGACCTGAGTTATGCAGTTCATGTCTTAGTCAAGTAATGCATTCTCTAATGCAATCACAATTAAAACTTGCCTTTAGGGTTTTGAGATACTTAAAAGATTCACTAGGGAAAGGTATAACTTTTAAGAAAAGTGATCAGTTTGATGTTAAGGTTTTTGTTGATTCAGATTGGACAAAATGTAAAGTTACCAAGAAATGTGTAATTAGGTTTGTTGTGTATCTGGGAAATAATCTTGTTTCCTGTCAAAGTAAAAAAGCGATATGTTTTAGCAAGATTTGTTAGGATCAAAAATATGGTGTCTATATGAAAATTACTCTAGTTTAGGCTTAAGTTAAAACACAAGGACTAAAAGTGTAATTAGTCCAAAGTGTCCTTGTGTTTAGCCTATAAATACTCCCCTCTAATCAACATTAGAGGGTGAAGCTCACATTTTGTATTTTCCATTTCCTTTTTCCTTTTAATAAAACTTAAAAATTAAATAAAGCTCTCTCCTCTCCATTATGGCTTATTCTTATTTTGAGCTTCCCCGACCTCCCGAGATCGTGAATCATGAAACCTCACAAGTGGTATCAGAGCTGCAGGAGCGATTCGTGATGTTTTCTGCTTATTCGGTTCAGCTTATTCTGGCTTATTTTTGCTTATTCAGTTTTGATTATCGGTCCAGCAGCTTATTTGAGCCTATTTCAGTCCAAATTCAGTTCGTGTGGTTTATTCAGAAGATCAGATTGTGACAGTTGTATACGTGCTTATTTGTTAGCATCTCGGTTGTGTTTTATACAATCGAGATGGCCAGATTACAGTTTTATCGTATTTTGGTAACAATTAAGTACTAATTTCGGATCTGTAACATTTTCGGAACTGTTAAACATCAAACTCGAAAGTAATATCATTTTTGGAAGACAAACTCGGTATTGACTTTTGGTCTATAGTCAAACTCGGAAATATAACTGCTTATTCCGAAAATGAGTTTCAAAATTCTGCTTATTCCGAGTTTCAAACTTATTCCGAAAATGGTTCCGAGAATGTCTTTGAACAAGATCGAAAAAGACTGAAAGAAAACTTAACAGACATACATACCATATCACAAATCTGTACATTTCGACAGTGAACTTGACAAAACCCTTTTACGATCAAAAACCACGTCATACTGAAAAGAAAACCACAAACTTAGCCATAAATAACCACAACAAATCCAAGTTAAATCCTAATCACATCCTCTCCTCCACAACTTCATAATCCATCTCCATCACAAAACAAGACTCGACATCTAATCGGAAAATACATATGATCTCAGGATTATCTTTCGTGTTGAATATTTCGATGTTATGACCTTTAAAGATCAAGAACACAAAAGAATTAATCATCATTGATCGGTGTGAAGCTTAAAGTTTTTTACTGTTAAAAAAATTCATAAAGAGTGACCAGAACAAAAAAGATTGTCCTATCATTTCTTTTGTTTCGTTCCACAAACACTCTCTCTACAAGAAATGAAAAGCAACCTAAACCATAGACCATTGCTCGAAATGATACATTCAAATGGTCTCTGTTGTGTACAACATTTATTTTCAGATTGATGGCTTGAAACATATTGATGATGTTGTGGTTCGTGGATTCTAGTCATGAATAAATAAATTTGAAAGTGAGATGATTTCTTTGTAAATTGTTAGTTGACTGGAGGATTTAAGGGATCTAGTTTGAAAAGATGGAAGAGTTAGATGTCTGTGTTTTATCATTTGGAGTGATAAGGTGGGTTTCTTTGTTGGTGTTTGCACACAAATAAAGGGGGGGTATATTTTGAGATAGGGTTTGTGTGTGTGGTTTTTATTACAAATATGAAGGGTTATAAAAATGGTGTTGGGCTGAGCGTAACCGATTTATGGAGCTTTCAATATTTGTTTGGGCTGAAATATGTGTCTTCCGAAAATGCAAAATAGGTCGAGATTTTTTTGGAAGTGGACTAATGAGAAATTATAATGGACTGATAATATGTAAAGTGGACTGATGAGATTTTTTG
This sequence comes from Tanacetum coccineum, assembly GCA_026074375.1. Lineage (NCBI taxonomy): Eukaryota > Viridiplantae > Streptophyta > Magnoliopsida > Asterales > Asteraceae > Tanacetum > Tanacetum coccineum. Next base: position 37,094 of record BQNB010004891.1, read on the forward strand.
ATGTGGGCTGCCAAATTTGTGGCCTTAAAATGCTAAAGGGCTTAACTTTTGTTATTTTACAAAAAACAAAAACGAGCATCACTATAGCCTTAAAACTTGTTGGCAAGGGTGAGTCACCATTTAAGATTACTTCCTAAAGAGTATAATCAGTCATTAAGAAGTATTGTTCGATCCTCATCTTCCAAAGCTCAAATTCGCCTGGATTGAGCACTAGAAGTTTTGCAGCAACAACCACTTATGTAGATACTGACTCTATCTTTTCTTGAAACAAATAGATCGTGTGTGTAGAATGGTTCCTCTTATTCAAAGTTTCTCAAACACGCTCTGATACCACTTGTTGATCCCACTTGAATAGATCTTGCTTAGCTTGTAAAATGATTAGTTGTATTGAATAAATCCAAGACAACTATGGTAGAAACTTTGATTGAATATATCAAAGACTATGTGGAATCTAGTCTATGATACTAAGAAGAATAAGTAATAAAACAGTAACAAACAAGATTGTATAATACCAAACTTTAAGCCTCAATATATTAATACGAACACTCTTGATAATGTTAGGGTTATACAAAACCTTGAAGATATATATGACTAAATATGAAGAATGAGATATATGAACTACATGCCCTAGGGTCTCTTTTTATATACCAAAGAACCCTAATGGGCTTACAACACGTTTTCTACTCATACATATCTTTTCCTAAAATATCTCATACATATCTCTTTAGCAATACTAAAACAGACTAACAGTACTAACTAAGTGTAACAGCATAAACTCTTCTAACAGTAGTAACATTTTGTACTGGCAGTACTAATATTACACTAGCAGTAGTAATGACTTAGAACTTTTTCTTCAATCTTGAGCAGCAACAGTAACTCCAACCAGCAGTTGTAACTTGAACCAGCAGTAGTAACAGTTAAGAATCTTTTTATTCCCAACAGGCATCACTGTCTCAGACCTCATGCGTATGTCCCTCGTAAAGGGGAAGACGTTTTATACTTCCCACAAGGCCACTCGGAACAGGTTTGTTATTTAGCTTATGTGTTGCTTTCTGAAATAAAATTTATGCAGAAACGATAAAAGTGTTTCACCTCTCAACTTTTTTTGCTAGTCTAATAGTATCAGTTCATATAATATTTTGCTATACCCTGATTATGTATATATTATAAGATTATGTGAAAATTTAAGTGAATTATAAAGAACCACCCCCTCTTCACATGAGAAGAGAGGTATTTATAACTTTGACATCTAATTCATGTTTAGTAAGCTAAATGGGCTTTTAGTGGGCTAAGCATAATAGCCGACCATTTAACTTTTATTACAACGTTCTATATAAAACATAACAATAATAAAAACTACTTATTACTCGGAATGATTAACACCTTTTCATTCCTACCAAAAACTAAAAAAAGTGATTTAGTTGATTTTATATGAAATGTATCGTCTCAAAAAATATATTTATATTATTTTCTTACTAAAAAACTTTTATATGACTTTATAACTGATACAAAGTATCTATTATCTATAAGAGTGGAGTGCAAAATAAATGTTCGTGGTTTGTCTAAAAACCGCTTCACATTTCCAGGTATGTACGGTGATTTACTATTATTAATTGATGAATGGTTTTGCAACAAAGTTTGGGCCAGAGACGTGAGACGATTTTTGGGCAAACAAAATTTTGTGGCTGAGTTGGTACCCACATAGATGTATTTTGCACTTTACTCAATCTACAAAACAAAGTCCTTTGGGTTACTTGGTATCCACCTTTGAAAAATTCATGAGGCCACAGTAGAGATTTTATGAATAAAAGGTCAAGAGTTTCCGTCTCGGCTACTGCCTACTCCAATTGATACCTCACTAAGCCAGAAGAGTTGCCGAAACTATTATTTGTGAGGTGCACATTCGTTGATGCCATAAGAAAGTTGATAGAGGTTTTTATTGTTTGGGTATGATATGTGTTTAAATACACATACCATTTTCCATATTAAGCGAACCTAAATGACTAAAAACATACCAAAAATACATTGTATTTGTATGTTTGCATTTGTATTGTGCAGGAACGGATATTCAAGAAAAGAACAAAAAGAAAGCCAAAGACAAACAAATCCAAGCACGGAGTGGAAAAGGCAAAGTCAAAAGTCATCAAAATGAAGAAAATACAACTTGAGGGGCTAAAACTGCCAAGTATAAAGTTGTATTACAAAGTTATAAGAAAGGAGGGATCAAAGTTGCAAACCGGGTAGAGATTACATTTAAGTTATACAACTTGAGGGGACCAAACTGCCAACTCTCCCAAAAAGTCTTCTTTCCCGCCCAACAAACCCAGTTACAACTGGTATGTCGTCCCATACTTTCTTCCCTGCAAAACCACTTCTCTCCCTAGCCAAAATCATTTCATCCACCCTACTAACCCATCCCAGTTGTATAAAAGCCATGTTGGCAATCCCTCACCTTTCCCAAGGTTTCTTTAATGGCTGAGATTGCTCTCCAAAGAAGCACAAATAAAATTAAAGGCTGGGATTTGCTTTTAGACTCTCCTCACACAACAAGCACACTTGTTTTTTATCTCTCCAAAGAAGCACAAGCTGCAAGATGAAGACTTCGGCTATAAATAGAGCTTTTTGTAAGCCCTTGAGGCATCTAGTTTTTTTTTTAGTAACTAATTAGTTTTTAATCTAAGTTTAAATTTCAAAGTCATTTACAGCTTTTTATTTTCAGCTTTGTAACACTTTCAAGATTAATGCAAGTTTGAAGTTTTTATACAATTAACAGTGTTAAGTTTTTTCTTACTCATATTGTTCTGTGTTTAAAACGCTCTCACCACAGCTTACTCATAAGTTGTTTTCATCAAGTAAAAATAAAAAGTTAAGTAGTTAAGAGAAAATCATAAGTATCACTCTCAAATACACCACAGCTTATGTTATGGATGATAAGCCAGTTCTGGATGGGCTTATGGACTCTTACTAGCTTGTTTTATACAAGCTAAAGCTTGTAGATTCTTTGTTGTACTGCATAACTGCTTATTAGTGCTTATTTGTTGCTTATGTTTACTCATTTGTGTGTTATCAGTTTGTTTAGTGCTTATCTTGCTTAATTGTTAGTCTAGAAATAGTTTGTGCCTCCTTCTTAGTTAACACTGTTAGTTATAAGTTAAAACTGTTAGATTGATTCAGCTCATTTAAGTGCTTATTCTTGCTTACAAATGTTTTTTTTTTGTTCTTAGATAATCTGTTTTTAATAAATTAGAATCAAATCAGCTTAATATAAAAAGAAAAAAATGATTTTTGAAAACTTTAAGGGATATTTTCAACTAGCAGTACTAACTTTAAGTTAGTACTGCTAGTTCTCTTTTGGGATTTTTGACTAGCAGTACTAACTCAAGCTAGCAGTACTAACTCTAAGTTAGTACTGGTAGTTAAAACTGTTAGTACTGGTGGTTCATTTTAGCTTATCAGCTTATTATTTCTGCTTATTTAAGATTTCCTTAGCTTTTTAAGAGTAGATTAAACCATTTTCCTTTACTGTTTGCTTATTTAAGCTATTTTCCTTTTTAAATGTTTTCAATAGTGTATCAGTTTGTAGCTTCTTAGCTTATTTGCCATTTTGGTTTATTCTAGTTGCTTATTCTTATTACTGAGTGCTTATTAGGGTTAGTTAATTATCTGTTTTAGCTTATTTGCTTATTTCTTGCTTCTTTGTGTTTTATTAGCCTAGCAGTACTATCATAAGCCTGGCAGTACTAACTTAAGCCTAGCAGTACTAACTCTAAGTTAGTACTGGTAGTTAATACTGTTAGTACTGTTGTTAGTACTGTTGTGTTTTTCTTGCTCAATTTAGCTTAACTGCTTTTTGAATTTGCTTATTTAGAGTTAGTCTAGCTTGTTTGTTTTGTTTTATGCTTATTCCAGCTTATTTGTGTCTTAGTTTAAAAAGTTTTAAGTGTTTTTGCCATTCCTAGCTTTATTCCTATTCCAGCTTATTTTCTTTGCTCATTTTTATGTGCATTTGCTTATCAGTATTAGTGCCCAATCATTCCTTGTCATATTCAAACATCAATCATCAATCGTCTTTCGATTTTCCATCTCTAGCCTCGTTGGGACATAACGACCCGGGAACACTCTATACTGCTTCCGGTTACATTGCTCTCGCGTGATTTCGTCCCTTGTTGTGTGTTTATACATGTTTGTATTTGTCTACATATTTGAGGGGTGAGTTTGCGCGAGTCAAAGATCATCTTGCTAAATTTCATAAGATGACTGATGCAAAAGAGATGTGGGAAGCCATCAAATCTAGATTTGGTGGAAATGATGAATCAAAGAAGATGCAGAAGTATATTCTAAAGCAACAGTTTGAAGGTTTCTCTGTATATAACTCAAAAGGACTACATAAAGGCTATGATAGGTTTCAAAGTCTTCTAAGTCAATTAGAGATTCATAAGGCAGGTGTATCCACTGAGGATGCAAATCAGAAATTCCTAAGATCTCTACCTTCTGCCTGGTCTTAAGTTTCCTTAATCATGAGGACCAAGCCAGGAGTGGACATACGGCTCACCTGATAAGTTTAAAACAAACTAAAAGTGGTATAAGGAGGGGTTTGTTCCAGGAACTACGACCCAATAAGAGAAATAAAGCTTCGCGCTATCCTAACTTCCTCCGCTTCACACCGTGCGTTTTATCGTTTTTGAGAGCTACCGTGAAGTAAGTAGATTATTTGGCTGAAGTTGTCTTATCTCATTGTCCGGTAAAATCATTGTGAATAAATCATTGAAAAACCAAAAAAATTAGTGTAAATTTTCTTTTTAAATTTCTATTTTGTGCATGCGCACTCGTTCTCAAGCCCGTAAACGTCGACAACAACAAGTCCGACAAACTTCTGTTGAATCACCAAATCTTGAGAAACCAAATAACAATCCTCCCATAGTTACGATGGACGATAATCGTACTATGGCTCAATTGCTCGAAGCACCCACCGAGGGTTACGAGGATGCGATCGTTGTTCCCGAAATTACCGCGAACAACTTTGAGATCAAGCATGGTCTACTTAATCTTGTTCAAAACAAGCAATTTTTTGGACACGATAAAGAAGACCCACATGCCCACATCCGATATTTCAACAAGATCACTTCTACGATGAAGTTCCCAAACGTCCCGAGTACGTCGGTTAAGCTTATGCTTTTCCCATTTTCCCTCGAGGGAGCAGCCCGGATTTGGCTTGAAAAAGAGCCCCCTCAATCGATTCTTACATGGGATGATCTTGTTTCGAAATTCATTAACAAATTCTTCCCTCCCTCTAAAACAACAAATCTTCGAAATGAAATCACAAGATTTCAACAAAAATTTGATGAAACGTTTTACGAGGCATGGGACCGATTCAATGATCTTCTTAGGGGATGCCCGCATCATGGGTTTTCAGAATTGCATCAACTCGATACATTCTATAATGCCCTAAATTCAAATGATCAAGATTCATTGAACTCCGCTGCGGGTGGTAACTTTCTGGATAAAATGCCTCGAGAATGCCTAAAAATCATCGAGAGCAAATCCAAAGTTCGTCAATCAAGAAGCAAGGCCATTGTTTCCAAAGTGAGTACAAACTCTTCCACCCCAGCAGTTTCATCCGATGTTGCTGAGTTGAAAGATATGGTTAGAGCATTGATTCTCGATAAGAAAAACCAAACTCCAGCTCCCGCTCCTGTAAAAGCAGTCGAGCAAAGTTGTGTAACTTGCGGGGGTGGTCATTCTTACCAAAATTGTCCAGCCACCAATGGCAACATTTATCGTGACAATATCCAAGAATACGTGTCACAAGCCGCCGCAGTTAACTACAACCAAGGGAATGCCAGTTACCGACCTCAGATGGTTGCTAACCACATTCGACCTCCCGGTTTTCCTCCCATGCAACACAACAGCCAAGCCAACAATCAGAATCGTTGGAACCAGAACCAAAATCGTGGGAATGGCTACAACCAGGGTCAAATCCAACGACCCCAGGTTCAACAACAAGCCCAAATGTATCAACCCCCGGTTAATCAACACCCAGCTTACCAAGCTCCAGCTCATCAAGCTTCGGGTGTGTCAAAAACTGATTTTGAGAGCTATGTCAATGCTAATGATGCGGTTATGCAAAACATGCAAAACCAAATGACCAACATAACCGACTTGCTCACCAAAATCGTGAATTCCAACCAGCTTCTTACTCTCGTGCCTCGGTTCTCTTCCTAGCAACACCGTTGCTAACGCCGAAAGGTTTGGGGGGTGAATTGAAAGCAATCACCACCAGAAGCGGTGTTTCATATGATGGACCTCAAATTCCACCTCCGGTGGTGGAAGTTGAAACCGAGGTGACAAAGGACACGGTGCTTCCTAACGGAAGTACCAAAGACGTCCAACCTCCGATAGTCCAAGTTGATGAACCAGTTGTCATGCCTAGAGCCAAAACGACTTTACCATATCCATCTAGGGTAAACAAGGAGAAAATCCGCGAAAAGGACGACCTTTTAGCTTTGAAATTCATGGAAATTTTTCGGAATCTCCACTTCGAGCTGAGCTTCGCGGATGCTCTCCTGCACATGCCTAAGTTTGCACCGATGTTCAGAAAGCTTTTGAACAACAAAGACAAGATCTTGGAATTAACCAAAACACCGGTTAATGAAAATTGCTCGGCAGTCATCCTAAAGACATTTCCCGAGAAATTAGGAGACCCGGGTAGATTTCTGATACCGTGTGATTTTCCAGAGTTGGATGAATGCTTGGCCCTGGCCGATCTCGGTGCAAGCATCAATCTAATGCCACTCTCTGTTTTTGAAAAGCTTAATCTCCAAAGACTGACCAAAACTAGGATGATACTCGAGTTAGCCGACCGATCGACCTCCACTCCCACCGGCATAGCCGAAGATGTTTTTGTGAAGGTTGGAACCTTCTACTTTCCAGCCGATTTTGTGGTAGTTGACTATGATGCCGACCCTAGAGTCCCGTTAATTTTAGGAAGACCATTTTTAAGAACGGCAAGAGCCTTGATTGATGTACACGGTGAAAAGATGACCTTAAGACATGATGACCAATCCGTGACTTTCAAAGTAGGTGATACGAAAAAATTCTCCTACAATGCCATAGAATCAGTTAACAAGGTCGACTTTATTGATATAGCTTGTGAGGAATATTCTCAAGAGGTTTTAGGTTTCTCGGAAGTATTAGCAAATGGAAATTCCACTCCTTCCTTTGAACCAATTGTTGATACCACTTCTCCCCCACCCTCACCTTCCATTTGGATCAACTCCATTCGAGGGTAGTGATTTCATTCTTGAAGAAATCCGAAGCTGAACTTTCTGATACTTCGTATAAGTCAGGAATTGATGATGCCGATTGTGATCCCGAGGAGGACATTCTTCTTCTTGAAGCTATCCTAAATCAGTGAGCCCATATCACCACTTCCCAACCAATGCAAATATTTTTTTCTCTAGGTTAGAAAAGAACTTAAGATTTGTGAAGCCAAAACCGATGAAACATCAATTGATGAACCTCCCGAGGTCGAGCTCAAGGACTTACCTCCCCACCTCGAATATGCATTTTTGGAGGGTGACAACAAGTTACCAGTCATCATTGCTAAAGATTTGAGTGTCTGGGAGAAAGCCGCTCTCATAAAGGTGTTGCAGTCCCACAAGCGAGCCATCGCTTGGAAACTCTCCGATATCAAAGGTATTAACCCAGAATTTTGTACTCACAAAATTCTAATGGAAGAGGACTACACACCAGCGGTCCAACATCAGAGACGGGTAAACCCAAAAATCCACGATGTCATAAAAAAAGAAGTTGAAAAACTTCTTGACGCTGGATTAATTTACCCTATCTCGGATAGTCCCTGGGTAAGCCCGGTACACTGTGTACCAAAGAAAGGTGGTTTTACCGTAGTTGAGAATGAACAAAATGAGTTGATCCCAACTCGATTGGTTACAGGATGGCGGGTATGCATTGACTACCGAAAGTTGAATGAAGCCACCCGAAAAGACCACTTTCCACTACCATTCATGGACCAAATGCTCGAGAGGCTTGCGGGAAACGAATACTATTGTTTTCTCGATGGTTTCTCGGGTTATTTTCAAATACCCATCGACCCAAATGATCAGGAAAAGACAACATTTACTTGCCCATACGGAACCTTTGCCTACCGCCGCATGCCCTTTGGCCTCTGCAATGCACCAGGCACATTCCAGAGATGTATGATGGCAATCTTCCACGACATGATCGAAAAAACGATGGAAGTGTTTATGGATGACTTTTCGGTTTTTGGAAGTTCTTTCTCTACATGCCTAACCCATTTGGAAAAGATGCTTAAGCGGTGTGAAGACACCAATTTAGCTCTAAACTGGGAGAAAAGCCATTTCATGGTTAAGGAAGGCATTGTTCTTGGACATAAAATCTCCAAGTCGGGAATTGAGGTCGATCGAGCTAAGATTGACGTTATCGCAAAGCTCCCTCACCCGACTACTGTCAAAGGCATCCGTAGTTTTCTTGGGCATGCCGGGTTTTATAGAAGATTCATCCAGAATTTCTCAAAAATAGCCCGTCCCATGACCCATTTGCTTGAAAAAGAGACTCCGTTTTATTTCTCCAAAGAGTGTATTGAAGCATTTAACACTCTCAAAAAGAATCTAACCGAGGCTCCAATCCTGATTGCCCCAGACTGGAATGAACCATTTGAACTTATGTGCGATGCAAGCGATTTCGCCTTAGGTGCAGTCTTGGGGCAACGTCATGAGAAACATTTCAGGCCTATACATTATGCAAGTAAAACAATGAATGAGGCGGAATCACGTTACACCACGACAGAGAAAGAAATGTTAGCCGTGGTGTACGCATTCGAAAAATTCCGATCTTACCTTGTCATGAACAAATGCACTGTGTATACGGATCATTCCGCCCTCAAGTATCTTTTTGCAAAGAAAGATTCTAAGGCGAGATTGCTCCGATGAGTTCTGCTCCTTCAAGAGTTCGACTTTGATGTAGTTGACACAAAAAGGAGCTGAGAACCTAGCGACTGATCATCTATCACGATTAGAGAATCCTCACGAGAATGAGCTCGATCCAAAGGAAGAATAAAATTTAAAAGTTTCTCGTTGGAAACTCGAAGTTCACAATTGATGTTCCTTTGAATGGCAAGTACCCCATGTATTGCCTGACATCGGAAACTACCATGCGGGAAATATCATGATCAACGGGATTGTCCAGCACCAGCGAGAAATAGAATAATTCTCAAAAGACGTGAAGCATAATTCTGGGAAGATCCTTTCTGTTATGTTGGAAAAGTCCCATGATTGCCCCCGATTGTGAAGAACTCTCAGAGCTTGTAATTTTTAATCAAGAGTTTCACATCCCCACTTCATTTAGGGAATCCATAATCAAATCATACAAATCGACCTAACGTTTTATCTTTTGGCACACTTTTATAAACGGCCTTAGATTTGCGTATGAACCCCAGTTGCAACATCGAGGACGATGTAGTTTCTAGTATGTGGGGATCCTTCGATTTGATTTTGCCATGCAGCCGTTGTTGTCATGAATACCCTTTTACCACCAAAGTTTTAACAAAATACGAAAAAAAAAACGAAAAATTTTAAAAAATTTTCAAAATAAAATAAGTGAGTTGTCCACAGTTTCGACTTTCCTAAAATGGGTTAGAATGAGAATAATTTTTGACTCGATCGGAAGCTTGTTGAGCCCTAGCTAGTGACAAACAAATTTAGGCTAAGCTTTCACTAGGTGAAGAACAAGAAAATGATAGAGTTAAATATAAGTTTATGTGCGAGCAAGATTCTTCTAAAGCTTATATGAGTAACTTGTTGGCATTTTTCCCATTAAGTCTTTAAAATCAACACCAAATCATACAGTGCTGCATATCAATCAACTAAGGAAGTCAATCGATTGTTTTTTAGAAAAAAGCTTCAAATTTTGTAACTTTATTCTTTTAAAGCATGGTTTTTGTTTCTGTTCTTAAGTAATTTGAAAGTTAAAATGCCAAAGAAGCATGAATGAAATATGAATGCAAAAATGCCATGAATATTGAAATTATGCCAAGTCGAAGCATACATTTTGAATATTATGCGAGGCAAGATAAAAGATGTTGTCGTGATATCCCACTATCGCAAACCCCGTCGAGGTGGGGTTTCAAACTAAGACATTTTTACTTCTAGGGATTTGGTGTGTTGTGAATAATCTCACCAGAAGACAAAGGTCTAGTGTAGAGGGCTTTCAACACTAAGACACCTATCCTTAGCCATATGTAGGAAGAAGGTGTTTTGGATGATGATTTCCCACACTCTAAGACAAACAGGGGTGGGGTTTTCCAAACAAGAACACCGTCGTTTGGTTGTGATATCCTACTAGGGACGCGAGGCCAAGGTAGGTGTTCAAACTAAAGCAACACAATTCCTAGCTTAAGAACTTATGATTAGATGTTGATGAAGATGTTGCAAAAAGTTCTACATTAAAATTCGATTCTTTTAAAAATCAATTACAAGGTCATAATAATTTTTTGCGTTTAGTCTTGATTCATCTTGAATTATACGACTATGGAAATAAGTTGATCTATGGTTGATTCGAAATGAGAACACTACATTTAATCATATATCCATTGTCGGAGTTAAAGTCACAAGTCATGGGGGGGGGGGGGGGGGGGAAGTATGTTGGGGGGGGGGGGGGGGGGGATTGCTCAACAATATTTTTTGTTTTAAGACTTTTATTTTGCAAATGATCTTGTTTAATTGGCTGTGGTTTGGATCTAGTGAAAAATCGGTGACAATGAATTATAAACCGCCGGACATCCGTAGATTATACTATTGACGCTTCTTCATTCTAATGATCCAGTTGTTATAAATAAAGGATAGTCAAACAGATAGTTAAGAAAACCAAAGAAAAATTCAAAAATTAGGGATAGATAAAGTGTACATATAAAAAGTTGTGAAAGGAATGGGACTTGTCCGAAGCTATTGAATACTTATTAGTTCCCCTTTGACAAACACTTTGTACTTTTTGAGGTAATTAGTCGAGGGTGGCGAGATTCTTAGTTTCTATCTTGAGGTAATTACTATACTTCATAACTATTTGGCGATAGACCATTACGGCAAAACTTAGAATGGGGATTTTGGTATAGGGCTTAATTACACATACCATTTTCTATTATAAAAACGACTAAAGAACTAAAAAAACCATACAACAATAGCATTGTATTTGTATGTTTGGCATTGTTTGTGCAGGAAAACAGATATTCTCAGAGAAAAAGGAGACAAAAAGGAAAGACCAAAAGCAAACAAATCCAACCACCGGAATGGAAAGTGACAAATTCAAAAGTCAGGAATAATACAACTTGAGGAGGCTATAACTACCAACCTCAAGTGTAATTTACAAAACACACAAAAGACAAGGGAACAAAATTGCAATACCGCTACTAGATTAGCTATCAGAGTATATAACGTTGCGGGGACAAAACTAAAGCCTAACTTACCCAAAGCCCTTCTTTCCCGCCCAATCAAAAATCACAGTTACAACTTGGATGTCGTTCCCCATACCTTAGACATGCGAAAAACCACTCGAAGCACCTACCCAAAAACCATTTCAACCTCCCACTATTTCCCCCCCAGCTGTATAAAGTGCCATGTTGCATCCCTCACACATTCCCAAGTATTTTCATGGCTGAGATTGACTCCTAAATAAGCGTAACAAAAAGAAATAAAAGAAGGCTTTGGATTTTATTTAAAAAAAAAACCACACACAGACAACAAGCACACTTGATTGAAGCTCTCATAACAGAAACACAAGCAGCAAGTCCAATAGAAAGACTTGCGGCTAAAAAAAGAGCCTTTTGTAAGGCGCACTTGAGGCAACTAATTAATTTTTAGAATAATCTTAAGTTTAATTTTCATTTTTAAAGTCATTTACCAGCTTTTTAACATATCATCTTTGTAACTATTCAAGTATCTAATGTCAGAATATGAGTTTTTAAGTCAATTTAACAATTCCAAAATGTTAAGTTTCTTAATTGAGTTGTTTGGTGGTTCAAAAAGGACGTCTCAAACACCAAGCTTACTACTAAACAAGTCTTTCATTAAGTAAAACTAAAAAAAGTTAAGTAGTTTATGAAGAAAATTCACAAAAATACAAGTCTCAAATACACCACACAATTCGTCACTTTATGGATGATAATCCATTCAGGAAGGGCTTATTGGACTCTCACTAGCTTATTTATGCTAGCTAGAGTTGTAATTTATTAATTTGACCTCTGTTATGAGCAGGGGGGGGGGGGTTTGTTAAGTCTCTCTTTTTTTCTTCTTGTTTTTCTTATTGACTGATAGAAACGGAGTTTATAGTGCTGTATTTTGTTACCTAATTTTGCTTTATGTTTGCTTTATCACAAACAGCTTATAAAATCTTATCTTGCTTTTGTTGTTAGTTAAAAAAAGTATGTATCGACTTTCTTATTTAGTACTGTTAGTATCATTTGTAAAAAACTGTGTGAGTTATGAGTTTAACAACAGCTTAGGCCATTTTCCAGCTTATTAAGTAATTTCTTGATTGAAATTTGCCTTAGAAGTGTTTTAATTTGTTAATTTTGATAAGCTGTTGTTAGTAATATAAAAACGAAAAATGATTCTTGAAAACTTTCAGGTGTATTTTCAACTAGCGTACTAACCTGAATTAGTAACTAAAAGCTAGTTCACTTTGGAACAGTACATAACTAAAATCATACCAGTACTAACTCCAATTAGTACTTTTATTTAGTATTGTTAGTACTTGTTAGTATTAGCTGCTTAATAGCTTATTAGTTTCTACTTACTTAAGATTTTCCATTAGCTGATTTAGAGTAGATTAAACCATTTTCTTTTACTGTTTATGCTTATTTATAGCTTAGTTTACCTGTTAATTAAAGTATATTTCAATAGTGTATCAGTTGTAGCTTCATAGCTATTTGATCATTTTGAGGTTTATATTTGAGTGTTGCTATTTCCTTGTCAAACAACTTTTGAATTTCATCAAAACTCTTTCCCTTTAGCTGTTTGTATGTGTATCCACCCATGTGCTTAAGATAGGTAGACATTTGAGTTCTCTTTTGTGCCTTAGTAGGAGGTCTGTTTCTCTTTTCTTGTGCTCTGAGTGCAGCAAAATGTTTTCTTCTTTTCTCCATTAGTTCCATAAATAGTTTTCCTTTTTCCTCATCTGTCAACTCCTCTCTTTCTTTTGAATGGAGTCTTTCAGCCAGTAATCTATCAGCCTTCATCATTGCTTGTGTATTTTCCCATGACTCAATCAATGCTATGTTAGCTTCTTCTTCTTGTTTTCTTGCTAGCTTTTGTTCTTCTATTAACTCAGCATCTAACTTAGCTTGAATATCTCTTGCAATTTGTTCATCAAGAGCAATTTGATCTTTTCTTTTTAAAGGAACTTCTGGCTCAATCATAATACCTTTTCCTTTGTCTTTAGAAATTGAAGGTTGTGCCTCTTGTGGAGCTCTGAACTCACTTGACTCCTGTACTACTACCCCTCTAGCCTTGGGTCTTGTAGTTGTTGTTGTTGTAGCAGCAGTAGTAACAACTTTAGGCTTAGCTGCTTTGATCTGAATAAGTATCTGAGCCAAAGTGATTTCCTCAATAGTTGTAAGAGCAGCACTACCTTCAACACTAGCAGTAGTAACTACTTCACCAGCAGTACTATCATCAAGCTTAGTACTTTGTTCATCTTTCTTATCAACTTTTGCTTCCACGAGCATCTCATCAGCATCCAAAACTCTAGTATCAAACATTAATTCATCATCATGTCTTTCTTGAGTTTCATCAACTAAAGTTACATCATCCTTATCAAGATCTGCAATACTCCTCCCCTGTTTGGATGCATCTTCAAGAGCACCTAAACTCTCATGATCTTCAGAGGACTCAACTCTCCTAGACATATCAACTTTCTTGAGTCTCTTCAAACCTGTAGGTCTTGACATTTTCTTCCTTTCCAACCTCTGGATCCTCTTCTTCAAAGCAGCAATCTCCTTTGCTTGAGCATCCTTTGCTTTTTCTAAATCAAGAACCTGTGTTTGCAATTTGGTACATAAAACCATCAAATTAGTTAGTTTCATGCTATCCTCACCACTAGGTTATGGATCATTGAAAGGTGTGGGTACACTTTCCTCATGCTCTGTCTCATCTTAAGGAACCTCTACCTCCTGTCTTTGAGTCTTCTTAGATGGTTGTTTCTTCTTAGGTTTAGAGGATGTAGATGGTTGATCAATAATAGGTATTTGAGTGGAATCAGTTGGATGATCTGAATCCTCACCCACTTCTTCAGAAGCTTGAACCATCATAGTATCAAATAAGGGTGTTATTCTCCAGAAAAATCCTTTCCAGCTCTCTTCATATTAGCAAAAACTTTCTTTGTGTGAAAAGGATTAACAAAAATCTTCTTATGAGTTGACATATCTCCAAGTTGTTGATTAATGAAAATTTATAGAAAACGTGGATACATCAAGAATTTGACTCCTCCATTTAAGTGTTTCACCATAGCATCAAAAATCTACTTAGACAGATTAAACTCCTGATTTGTTGCCAAGCATATGATCAAAAAAGCCATTAAACAACTAAACTTATTCCATGCAGTGGATTTAGCACTTAGACATTGTGTAATAGTGTGAATGAAATACTTCCACTGTGGAGAGAAAAAAGCTTTATAAAAAGTAAGCTTTTAAGAAGGCTTTTTATACCCCATACGTGCTAGTTCTTCAAAAATAGTAGTAGTTGGAAGACAATCAGTACCTTCTGCATCATCCAAGTGAAGATATCTCCTAATGCTTGACTCTATAATGATAACCCTCTTTTTATCAACTAGGGCTTGTAACTAACGCACTCCATTAACTGTCTGTACCTTGGCAGTTGCCCAAAATTGTTCAATACAAGATGTGTAGAAGATTGGATTGACTGTTAAAGCATAATGAACAGAACTTGCTTTTAGGAAATCAATTATCTCTGCAAACCCATCACTTTCTACATGTTTTTTCAAGAACGCGACCACATTGTACGTTTCAGCAAACTTAAGGCTTGACATAATGATGGTGTTGATGATCAAAGATGCAAATTGAGTTAGGGTTTATGTTTAGAGAGTTTTTGAATGAATGCAATCGAATAAAGAAGTAAATGAAACCCTGAATTAAAGTATTTATAAAATCACCCTCTCATCGAGCTTAACAACTTTGTTTCACAAAGTTTTTCCAAAAAAAGGGGAAAGACAAGGGGTGACCCGGGTGAGCAAGACTCGAACCCGGGTCTCAACCCTCGATACATTCCCCCTTTACACACACACATACCGCTGCGCCCTTGGGACTTTTAAGTAGTTATCCCAAGGGATTTGTATTATGTTTCTGTGTTTTAGGCTTTAGAAGCCTATAGCTGTTTATAGTTATTACGGGGCTTATTAATAAGCAATTTTTTGTTTTTATTTTTCGTAGGTTAGTCTAGTATAATATTTTTAGTACAATTTTCAGATTTTTCGAGTCATTTTGATATTTTTTATATTTAATTTTAGTTAAAAGTTTAAAAAATTCATAATAAATACAAAAATTATCAAAAAAAAGATTTTTCATTTTTTAGAAAATTTTATTTAGTCTATAGTTTGTATGAAAAAAATAAAAACTTTTCGTAGGGTCATTTTTGTACATATGTGCTTTTTAAAGAACGTTCCGGGTACGGATTTGTCTTGACTCGTTTTTGGGATCATACGTACCTCGTTTTCAGTTCTAGTTTTTTCATTTTCGTTATTTGGTCCCTATGAGTTGTTTAGTAAGCAAAAATTTCTTTGTAAAGACGTTAATTTTAAAGATTTGAGGTTTTTCCCCTTTGTTCGGGATTTCGTGTTTTTCTCTCGTTTTCTAGCTTAATTTCATAATTTTTAGGTTTTGCTTAAACATTTTTATTTGCTATTACTTAATTTAACTTCCTGCACTCTCAAATCATTTCTCTCCTTCCAACTCAACTCTTTCGACTGTATCGATTCTCCAGCACAGCTCAATGGGATCAAACGACCCGGCGAACATTCTTATACTACTTCTCGGTTTTATTGATCTTTGTGATTTTTAGGACTTTTTATATTTTATATTTTATCATATATTATATATTTAGCATAAAGTTCACCAATCACCTACATATGTCAAAAAGGACGTCCATAACCATATCGTGTCGATCCTTGAATCCCGGGAGCTCTTTACAATGAACCGCATGTTCCCCAAGGAATTTAAACATGCCTTGCGACAAACAGGGCATATCGCATCAACCGATGACATATGTTGACCAAGTTCGTCTATGAGAATGGCTATTATAAAATCCTGAGCATGTGGTGCATGCAGACACTCAAAAACTACTTTCTGTCTTATAGTCATGTCAAAGTAGACTTTCATATTGATGCGTATTTTCTTTTAAATATTAATTTATCAAGTTTTAAATTTATAAAACTCGATCTACCTGACAACGCACTAACGGGCAGAGAACCCGATCGTGGGTAGTATAGAATGGTAAATCCGAGGTCGTCCCAAGAGCTAAGTTGTAATTAGTTTTAATTTGAAATGTCACATTTTAAAAAGAATTTTTGAAATAAATAACAATAAAATTAAATACTGAAAATTAAAAGAGTTGGAGATATCAGGAGAGAAAACATGCTAACCTAGTTACTTCATTACTACTGTTATGAAAATGTTTTCCTGTGCAATGTTAAACTATGGTTTCATTAGTGGTTTCTAAGGTCGATAGACTTGAATAGGCATATTTAGTCTATCCTATACTTCCTGCGATTCTGACTCAGTCCAAATCGTATAGGAGGTAGGATATCCAGGTTGCAGTGATTAATCCCAACTATTCCCAAAACTTATCTAATAACCTATACAGATTATTAACCCCCTCTGAAAGAGTTTTTGTGCTTTTTAAGTATTTTGAGTGATAAGTGCGTGCGGAGACCGGTTAGTTCCTACACTTGGGTCAGAGTCATAGATCTGTTGTTCTCAAACTTGGATCTTATGCCTTAGGTTATAAGGTTATTGTTATCTTGGATAAACACAAGGTATACAATGAGAGAAACTTTGTTAATGAGTTTCACCAAAGGCTATGCGGAATCTAACCTTTAGTGATCAAGAAGATAACAATGAAATGAAATGAAAATAGTGAATAACCAAAAAGCTTTAATATTATTAAGAGAATAAAGACTTAACCACTTTTGTTGACAGTACTAGGGTTACAAACCCTTAAAGCTATAAGAGTAGTATGTGAAAGATGTGTATATATGATGTATGCGTATCTTGAATGTCTGTTTCTACTCTAACCTAAGGACTCATTTTATAGCACAAGGAGCCCTCTACAAGATAAGACCTAAACCGCATCTCCTAAATAAAAGAGATATACACAAGATACATTCCAAACATAACAATAACGCGTCTTTGACTCAGAGTAATCCTTATCTTTAATCAGCAGTAGAAAGTCTTCAAATAGTGGAAACCTTTGGCAGTGGTAGAGATACACTAACAGTGGGAAAAATCTCTAGCAGTGGGAACCATATAACTAGCAGTGGGAATGCCTTAGCATTTTATTCCCAACAAGATCCGCCCTAGTACCCGATGGATCCCATATTGACTAGATAATCTAATAATGGGGCAATCAAGGTCCAAACCACCCGTACTACCAAAACTCAGGGTTACACGATAGTCAATGAATATCTAATAAAACCATAATCTAACAGGTACATCATAACAATAGCAATTACATAACTAGGCCAGTACTTTAAATGCTTAGCCCCTCATGGTAACGGAAACACAACAAGAAATAGAAGTAATCATATATTGAAAGCTCATAATTCTTACAATATTCGTATTTGAACGATTAAATACAAAAAGTAAGTAAAGTGTGATCTCTCTTAGACTCCAGGTGGAATTCTTCGAAGGTTGGAAGCCTTAGTCGCCTCTCCAATTGGCTGTGGAGGAAGTGATGTCGGAATAGCTTAAATGGGGCCTTTATTTATAAGTATCGAACATGTTACGGCGTAACTAATAATAGTGTTACGCCGTAACCTTCTTACACGGCATTCCATAAATAATCAGTCGTTGCGGCGTAACCAGATATGGTGTTACACTGTAGCCTTCAAATAATTTCCATATATACGTGATCTTCATTCCATATTTATGGATCTTTATGGTTACGACGTAACCATAAGGAGTGTTACGTCGTAACTCTATCTTTGGTAAGATTTCCTTCCAAATACATGTTTACGGACAAGAATAGATCTGGTGTTACAGCGTAAAGTTATCCTTGATCTTCCTACTTGCTTAATATATGTTACGGTGTAACCAATTTTGGTGTTACTCCATAACATTCTTCAGAAAATTACACTTTAAGCCCTTTTTCCCTTGTTTCTTGTCACTTTTCTGTATTTCACCTGAAAACAACAAAATGATAGAAAATATCTCGTTTTCGAGTATTAGTGAAACATTTGCAGGTAATATAGAGGGTATTTTGCCACTAAAAAGTATTAAATATTTGATTTTATCAAATATCCCCTCACTTGACTTCTGCTTGCCCTCAAGTAGAACCTGTTGGAATATTTCATAAAAGATTTCTCAAAAATTACTTCAAGAAATGAATCTATAAAACACTTTTGCTAGAAAACATCAAAGTAGAATCACGTACGAAAAGGTTTAAAAAGTCACCCAGCTCTCCATTGTCTAAGTGTGTCATTTATATGGGTGGATCGCTCAATTGCACAGTAATAGCATGTGATTCTATCTTAGTTGTAAAAAAGTACACAAATCTGCACCAGTTAGAATTATGGTCTAAATAATTCTCGAAAGCAACAAGGGTGATATGGTTTTAAAAGGTGATAAATGGGTTAGGATAGACATGAGATACATATTTAATGGTTATTAATATAAAAACACAAAACAAATAGTTAATGAGTCTAGATTGTCTAAAATAGCTAATGTCATCATGTGGTCCAAGAGCTTAAGTCCGAAAATCTGATCTTTAATAATGGGTTACTAGCTCAATTCTTCACAATTATTGATATGGCTTGGTGCAATAATGGGCTACTAGCTCCATTTGACTTAATTTTGCACCATTTTTTATTCTTTAGCACATGGGTGGCTTTTAGTTGCACCTTTTTTCTTTATTTTCTTTCTTTTTATAACAAGCAAATACTACAAGAGTTTATATCTTTTTATTATTGCCCCTGCAGCATTTGATATTATATGCACATCCCCCCACTTGAGATGAACAACATCGAAAGTGATGGTATAGGGGGGTCTTTATAGATCATAACTGATTGGTCATCCACGAATGCATAAAATTTTTGTTCCTATTCCCCCGAACCATGGACTTAAGTAGCCAGCAATTTCAACACAAAGATAACTATAGTCCACAGGGTAGGTTAGGGCGAAATGGTGTAATGATACATATAACATTGGGTGAAAACATAGATTGGGTTGACAAGGGTGATCTAGGGGTATCTTGCACTAATAATGAGTGCAGCAAAAGAATTTATCACTGGAGGTCGACAAGTCAGTGTAACAAGTCGATAAACACATACATATAGGCTATTTGGGTGATTTCCTAAGTGTTACCTTCTTGAAATATCTATTCCTACTAATCAATTAGGTCTCGAAATGATGTACAAGCCAAGTTCTAAAGTCTACAATACTACCTACACACTCAATATTTTGGTGGATTTTTGAATAATATGATGGAAACGGAATATTAGGCTTAAATCTCACCAAGTAATAATAATGGGTAATGTGCATTCGGCAAAGGTTAATTCTAGTTATTTAAGAAAAAATGGTAAATTTTTTTTTAAAATTGGCATCATTTTCAAAGAAAACTAGAAAATCGAAGGCAAAACATACGTTCTTGTAATTAATTCTGCTCCCATCCCCCCCCCCCACTTGATTTGTACAATGTCCATATTGTACATTAATGAAATGAAATAAAAAGGAAAGAGTAGAATTAGGACAAGAAACTCCCTGAGCATTACTTTGAGATTTGAAATTTAGCGAAAATATTTAAGATTATCTCCGTCTTCCCGCAAGCTCTTTATCCCCTATGATCACAAAAACAAACCAAAGCATAAAATCATTCTACAATAATTATGAAGTGTCCAGGAAATACAAACCTAACTCACTTTCGTAGGAATCACGGTTGCATTTAGCATATGCAACAAGCCTTTTAAACCACTAAGTGACCCAAGTGGACGAGTTTAGTCTCGTGAGGGATTCCAGAGAACATACCCACAAAGTCCATTTACATATACAAGGTTTAGACATGTTTAAACTTAAATTTTTTAGGTTTCAGAGGGAGGTTACGGCGTAACTCCGGTGGTTACGTCGTAATCAAGTGGCATGAAAATTTTTAAGTTTTTAAAGAGTTACGGCGTAACCATAAACTGGATTACGTCGTAACTATAATGGTTACGACGTAAACTAAAGTTTTTACGTCGTAACTGCTGCAGATTCAGCAAAGTTACCACATGATTATGAGTCGAGCCGGTCTCGATAATTGCCTCCTAGCTTCTGGATTCTGCAAAACAAAGTAAGAAACATGCAAACCAACTAATTCAAAAAGGAAATATTATTAAATAAAGGACGGGCTATCTCCCGACAAGTACTTTTGTTTATTAACGAGTCTTTAAGTTAGACTCGTGACCATTCTACGTTTTGTTGTTTTCTACTTCCTTTCGGATCATATCCTTGAATTTTGATCTGTTCTTCCTTCCAAGAGGTAAAACATTATCTAAGTCTTTGGAAACATAGACAAAACTTTGTCTACTTCCAAATGAGTATTCTTAACCTTGAAAGTTTCCACTTGTACTTCTGGTGGATGATAATCTTCGTCTTCTATCCCCATTTCCTCACGCTCTTCATTTTTGAATTCATGATTATGCCACCCATTATTATCATTATGGACTTGGTTACAATACTCCCATATGTTATCAAGAATGTATCCTTTCTCCCATATTCCAATTTCGTACTCATCGGCTAGCTTATCGATTTCTAAATTAAATTCCCACTTGTGATCATCAAAACTCCTATGGGTCGGGTTATTTATAATAGCCGAGTCATCTTGGAAATAGTCAATTAACCATAATTTTAATAGTGCTTTTTTTACAGGTTCACTAATGTCCGTATGCCCAACCTTGATCAATGTCTATTCTCTAAAGGTATAATCTCTAGGTCTATGGTTGTTAGATTCCTGAGAGGATGCTTTAGATGAAGGGCTAATATCACATCATTCCGTGTAACTGTTGTCCTAAATTAAAGCATTCGTTTGGATTTTTCCATATTTTGCTAAAAAGAAATCAGGGAAGGATAGTCATTTTCCTTTTATATTTCCCCTTTCATTACCTTAGTTGCAGTACCAAAACCTTAAAGTCCCAGTCTTAGATACCCCATATATTTCTACCCCACCATCACACATTTTTTTTGTCGGGGTCACAGGATGGCCACAATTCTGGTTTGTTCCTTGATATTCTGTTTTATCGGGTTACAAAAGTGTGCTCTAGGAACATTTTCATCTAAATTTATTTTTCATCTCTTATGATTTTGATCTCCTAAGTTTGGGGATCTATCGTGCCAGTTTCCTGACTCTCCGCAATTGATTTGATTATTACTTTGGGCAAGGAATTGAGGTTTATTATGTAGTCCAGAATTAATCATGATTTTTTTTTCACTAGGATGATATTTTCTCATCATATCAAAGCTTATCCTTTCTTCATTAATTCCTAAAGAAAATTTTCCAGCGAAGACATCTATTTCTGCATGAATGGTAGCTAAAAAGGGTCTCTCTAGAATTGTAGTTTCAGAAGGGGTGTTGTCAATGATTACGAAATCAGAAGGGAATAAGAACTTATCAATCTTAACTAGAATGTTTTCAACTATCCCCAAGGGTGTTATCTTAGACATATCTACCATTTCACAAAGCATATTTGTTTTGTTAAAGTTGGTAAGATGTAAGTGTTCAAATATACTCCTAGGCATTACATTAATGCTAGCACCTAGGTCAGTAATGGCATAAAAATTAAATTTACCGATCGTGCAGGGAAGTGTGAAGCTTCCTGGATTTAACTCTTTAGGTGGTAGTTGGTGTAGTAAAACTTCAAGAGTATCACCTTCAGTTTCAGACATGAAGGACACTCCATGGAGTTTGTTGAGCACATATGTTTCTTGATAAGCAGTAATAGTTTTAATTTGCCTCGAGGATGAGCTAATGGTTTTATCAGAGTAGATTTCCTTAATCAATTGTTCGATATGTATTTCTAAGTTTTTAAGTGAGGCGTTTTGATTCCTAGTGTTAATTTTAGCATTCTCCTAAAGCTTCTTAATCCATACCTCCATTTCAGTACTTATTCATGCAGATTCCTCTTGATGCTTTGCTAATAGTGCCTCCTTTCACCATATGGTAGATGGTTATCAGTCTTAGTGTAGTATCCAGGTGGTCCTACACGAAACTTCCCTCCATTGTTCCCATTAAAAGGCGTTGTTCATCCAAATTCTCTATATCTGACCTCTTTAACTTGTTTAACTTCCTCGTTGAGGGGACAATCCTTGTCGAGGCGAGGTCCTTCGCAAATTTGGCATCCAACCTGAATTGCATGAACACTTTCCTTTAGCTTCTTCATGTCTCATCCCAGGTTGTCCAACTTATTTACCAAAGCAGCTAGCCCATCATTGCTACTACTGCTTCCGATGTTCCTGCTTGTCGTTCCGTTATGCCATTTTTAAGAATGGTCTACCATGGTCTGAATTGCTGTGAGAGCTTGGGTAGGTTTCATCCCAGTGATTGGTCCATGTGAATCAAGCAGTTGATGGTTCATAGTGCTCAAACCCTTATAAAATATATTTACCTTTTGATGACTATTGATATCGTGAGTAGGGCACTTGTATAGCAGTTCATTATACCGTTCCTAAGCCTGATATAATGATTCGTCTCCTTCTTGCTTGAAGTTATGAATATCTTCAAGTTGCATCGCGGTCATGGAAGGTGGGCAATACCTTTAGATAAAGGATTTTTTAAGGAGATCCGAGGTATTGATAGTTCCTGGGGCGAGTCTGTCCACTCATCTCTTTGCGGATCCGGTAAGAGTGAAGGGAAAACTCGGAGCATGACTGCCCTTTAGAAACTCTGGGAATATTGAATAAGCCAGCGATACTGAGGACCCAATCAATGTGATCGTGAGCATCTTATTTCTTGTTCTCGGAGAGAGTGTCTTCCTTCAATTCACGCATGAATTGACTCTTGATTTCGAAATTAACATTGCCTCTGATTTCGGGTTTAACCACGCCAGGTGCCTGGTTTTCTCATGACAATGCTAAGTATTGTTCCATGGTGAGAGTATCGACGTCTACTCCTGCCATAGTTCCTGCAGATATAGAGTTTAGGGAAAGAAGAGAAATAATAAAATAATCAAATTAATTATAATTTTTAGCTCCCCGACAACGGCGCTAAAAACATGAATTTTCTTTTAAATATTAATTTATCAAGTTTTAAATTTATAAAACTCGATCTACCTGACAACGCACTAACTGGCAAAGAACCCGATCATGGGTAGTATAGAATGGTAAATCCGAGGTCGTCCCAAGAGCTAAGTTGTAATTAGTTTTTATTTGAAATGTCACGTTTGAAAATGGGTTTTTGAATTGATTTGAAATAAATAACTGATGACACCAAACAACGTTATTTTATCGCATCATTTATCCCACGTTATTAACCCATTTTGTATAATTGTTGCAAAGAATTATTACTTAATCGTTTATATTTGAGAATTGTAGTAATTACGAAGTACTTGGTGAAATTAGCAAAAGGCGCGAATTTTGGAGCTTAAATGAAGATATTTTGAAGATTAATGATTCTGACTACCAATACGCCGTATCCATCAAGGAAGATACGGCGTATCCGTGCCTGCACTCACCAAAGACCACGAAGGAAGCAAGCTCAATACACCGTATCCAGAGAAGACCAATACGCCATATTGATGATATAGTATGTGAAGATTCTGGAAGATATCAAACGTGGTCCTACTCCAAGAAACTCTAAGACGCCGTATCCAACTCATTGATACGCCGTATCGAACCGACTTCCAGATTCTATAAATAGACGATCCTAAACTCAGTTTTAGGTATGCAAGTGAATCCCTAAACCACCAAGTCAACCAAGAGATGAATAAAGGAGCCTAGAAGGTCAAAAAAGAGCCTCAAGATCATAGAAAAATTATTGTAATCTTCGCGTAACCGAATACGCGTTCGATTAAGGTTTCTTTATTTTAATCGTTCATATATCAAACTGTGTGTATTTTTACAATGACTATCGGCTGATACCTTTAGGTATCAGTCATGTTTATAAAGATCTAATGTTTGGTTTGTTTATCTTGATTGCTTAATTTATCGTTGATTGTTGTTTATGTTTATCAATTTGTATTTGTTTACGTGCTTAAGTATGCGACCTATCATTCAACTGGGTCTAGTCCTACATATTTTATGTGCTGCAACTTCGGTGTTGTTTGGGCGTAGGCTAAGAGTCCGGGATAACTCTTAATATTGCAATTTAAATATCTAGAATCATAGGATCAAAAATATTAACCTATCTTTACAAATGGTTTAGTGAGCTTAGTTGGACTGGAAAGTGACCCTGGGATAAACGAATACGTTCTTGTTCCATTGGTAAGGACTCGGATAGTGGACTAATAGTGTATAAGATGTCGTTAAGCAGTAAGTGGGTAAAGTCTCGATGAGCTAGGGTTTAGTAAGAGCACTATTATTAATCTCCTATGATAGATTATCATCAGCAAAAAGGATGCTTTATGCGGATGCATTTAATTGTGACAGAATTAGTGTGTCTACGGTTTAGGAAGAAGTACCGGCTAAATCTAGGAAAGATATGCCGCCTCGAGATAAGCACTCATTACACTAAATAAAAAAACTGTGTTTTATCGGATTATTCATGGTTGATATGTTTTCCTTACATTAGTTCTTGACCGCTCCTCTATCGTTTGTTCATCTTCTTATATGTATTTATTGCTTTACTTGTCATCAAAACCCTAGGTTAGATTTCAAAATCATGCCAGTCTCTTAGGCTGAAACCCCTTATCATTAGATTAGGTCTAACTTAGGTTTTGCATAAATTAGATTAGTTTAATACTAACATAGATAATTAAAATACTAATAGAACTAAGAATTAACGATCTCGCTCTTAGTAATCGACACCTTACTTACCAACAAAGCTACATCTGATCGGGTACAGTGCCTATTAAAGTGTTGTTTTTAGGTATAGTTGGCAAAATATAAATAGTAAAACTTGATAACAAATAATACCTACGCATAACGACACATCACTACCCGTTGCTAGAAATCGACCGGAAGATTAAAGCGGTGATGGGATTCCCCTTCAAATGCTTCCTGGTAGCATACAAAGGGTATCATCAAATTCAAATGTCGAAAGAAGACAAAGAGAAGACATCCTTCTACACCGACCAAGGAACCTATTGTTACACTAAGATGCTGTTTAGACTAAAGAACGCTGGAGCCATATACAAAAGGTTGGTGGATTTGGGACTCTATCATCAATACGGCGTATTCAGTTCACTGAATACGGCGTATTAAGCTATTTGACAGTTTTCTTTCCTAGCGAATTTATTACAGGTTAAAATGGACGACCCCAACATTACTATGGAGGAGTATATCAGGATTGAGGAAGAAAAAGCTCGTAGACGTGGTAAGGTGTATAACTCTGCTACGTATGGTAAGATCTGGGATAATAAAGGCGTTCACGACCTCAGATCTATTGAAACTGAATTCCTAGCTATAGTATTTAACGAAACGTTAACATCTGAAGCAGCACTCTCGTGTGAGCCTACGGTAAGTTCTCTTAACAATGAAATTGACTTTAGAATATCGTTTGACGAATCCGACGATGAAGATTACACGGTAATTTTCGATAAAAACTCATTTTCCTATAAAATGATTTCTGTTGAAAAATTGAAAACGGATTTGGAAAATGATAATGAAAAAGTCAATATGCCTTTACTTCCATCACTCGAGCCTACGATTAGTTATTTTAATGATTTAGACTACTTTAATGATTTTGAGAATGAATTTCCAGCCATTGTTTACAATGATGCTCTAACGTCTAAATTAGATTTCTTAACTGAACCCACTTTAAGTCCTCAACATATCGATGAATTTAATTTGAAAAATGAAACATCATTGTTCGAATGTGACGAAGAGGAACAAAATGTTTTAAACTTTAATGATATATTTCCTTTTAACGTAATTTATCCCAATGATTCAAAATCAGAATAGGACAATGATGATGATAAAATCAATATGATACAATCTTCGAGGAATTTTTCTGTCAAACCATTACCTGATGTAATAAATACCGATGATGGTGCCTATGCACATGCGTCAAATAAGCTTTTGGAAACAAGTCATGATACATCTAATAAAATTTTCAAAACTAAAATTTTTATCATGGAATTAAATCTTAATATCATGACTTGTAATTATATTATCAAAGGGATGCCAATAAATCTTTTCAAGAATTTGTATATGCCATTTGGCATCCCGTTTGACCCTAAATTGTTTTATAAGGATGGGAGTAAATTGGGGCAAGTCTAACTTAAAGACTTTTCTGTAAACAAAAGTGCTTGCCGGGAGACAACCCGAAATGTATTTTCAGTTTTCTTATCGAGTCTGTCTTCCCAGACTGTCTATACGGCGTATCCAAACCCCATGGATACGGCGTATCGACTATCTGGACGTTATCCAGTCTTTATTTTCAGCACAGTCTATACGACGTATTCATTAAATGAATACAACGTATACAAGTATCAATACGGCGTATCCTGGGGTATGGATACGGCGTATCTACTTCCTGTACAGTTTTAGATATTTATTTCAAGTCTAACCAAACAAATGCACGGAGATAGAATTGCATTTGTTTTCTGAGAATTTAAACAGAACCTTGGAAGCCAAGAAATCGACTAAGTTGATGAAGTATCAATCATCTGGATCCTATGTGTTGGATTGTAGACAGGCTGGGATTCATGACGCACTACAACACAAATTTTTGCGTCAATAAACTCAACTTGGAGAATCTACCAAGTAAAATATCAGGGGAGTTTCTCATTCTAATTCTTTTAATTCCCAAATTTAATGTTTTATCTATACAACGAGGATGTTGTATAATTAAAGTGGGGGATGGGAATTAGAATGATACTTGTCCTATTTTTCACACTAAAATGCTTAAAATATGCTTAAATTTTAAAAATTCAAGCATACTTTTGTGAAATTACATGTTACATAACCCGCACACAATAACCTTTATTAGATATTGTGAGGATTTAACCTTTCCGTTTCCAAATGTTTACCCAAATTCCATAAAATATGAGTGTGTCGGTGATGTTGTAGACTTTAGAACTTGGCTTGGTATATCACTCGAGACCACAATAATGAGTATTATGGATTTAATTGGAGTAACTTGTTTAAATTGAAAATTCAAAGTATAATTAACTTCCAAATACCACAAACTCAATTAGTCATTTAGACTTTAATCCATGATAATTAACAATGGATTTGATCACTAATAATCTTGATGCAAACAAGCTAAGTGTTTTGCATCTTAAGTAAAGCATATCCCATAACGGGAAAGGACGCGTTTACGCAAAGTGACCTTTAACTTAGTTTGACCAATAAGGGAGTAAAACCCGTTACGTGATTAGGAACAACGTAAATCCGGATTAAGGTCAAATGATTACTTTTGCTTGTTGGTATGTTGAACGTATGATCATACTAGGTCTAAAAAGAAGTTTCGGCCTTGGCTGGAGGCGTTTGATAAAAGTTTTGAGTTGGCGTTTTATAGAAAAGCGAGAGGATTCGTTTTTGCTCCTCTTTAAGTTTAAACCTCATTCGGAGTGTTCTTAAATGCTCAGATATCATATACATACCTTTATTGAAGTTTTCACATGTGTCGGGTAAGAGGAAAGCCAATAATTGCAAAATCCGTAAAATGGACTTCGCGTGTGGCGCGCTAGCCATGCGCTGACGCGTGCCTAGCGCGCCAGACGTAAACGTCCGGTTTTTTGGATTTTGGCTATCGTTCGTGATTTTACATTTTAAGAATGTTTATTTGTCATCATTAAAACATAAAAGAGATCCTAGTCAATGTTGCACCAACAAGTTCCCAAAACATAGTGAAGATAATCAATGGTAACCGGATATCAAATGAAATCGTGTAATCAGATTCCAAAAGAAACTATTCGACCCTAATGCATGGGTACCACAAATATTTCTTTGGGATAAGACCAAATGTTATGTTCTTGAATTAGGCACAATTATAGAACCCTTTTCTCCTTTTAGTGTTTATGTTTTAGTGTGTTTTCCATGCAAGTGTTTATCTAAATTTATAGGGATGAAAAATCTTAAACAAAAGAGTTTGTAACTCTTGGTCAAAAGGAGTTATAAGCAGGTCAATTAATCTCATAACCTCCTCTATGAATGCATAGTGGATACATGACCATAATCATGGTCATTAAGTTAATGTTGAATCCTCCCATTTAATAGGCCAAGGAGGTTACAAACATTTAATGTTGAAACCGTCCATTTAGCAAGTCAAGATGGTTACAAACATTTAATGTTGAAACCGCCCATTTAATAGTCATTAAGCTAACACTAAAAGAGTCAAGGAGAATCAGTGACTAGATTTGTGTATACTTCGTACCTCCAAACCCATTTCCAGGTACGGCTGTCAGTAGGTTCGGGTTAACCCGACCCGAACCCGAACCCGATAATGCTTATCGGGTCGGGTTTAAAAATCTTGTCGGGTTGTTTTGACCCGAACCCGATAACCTGACAATATTATCGGGTCGGGTTCGGGTTGAATTATATATGTTATTGGGTCAACCCGATAAGATAAGACCCGAGAAATAGTATAGAATATTTTTTTCAATAGTTTATAAGCATACTTTTTTTCAAGGAGGCTTGTAGTATGAAGAGAAAAAAGAGGATACAATGATGAAATGAGGGGTTTATGGCTAAGAACAAGTTTAAAAAAGTATCAAGTATATTTTGTTTAATAAAATTCTTTTGTTATCATTGTGATCATAATAAAGCCTACTGACAAGGTATATGACATGAGTGTTTGAGATTTCCGTTACAACAACTTTAAACAAACTTAGAATCTCAATCATGTCTGCAAGGTTTAAAGTATATATTATAGAGATAGTAATTATAGTATCACACTATCTACATAATAATTGGGAAAACAAACAGCATATTACATAAATTGGCATGCAGTTAAGCATGAGACTAACAAATTTACACACGAGAATAAGTATAAAATGACATTAACAACGCTTAATAGCAACAATTGTTTTATACTCGGGCTCACAACCATCAGAACCATATAAACATGATATACAAAACCATTATATCTATCAGTTTTACTATCAAAGTTTAAAGCGCAACTCATCATTCTAATAAAGGTTCCATTGCCATCTTAGTTCAAACGTCAACATTGAAGTATTAGCTGCTCATTTTTTACCCGATAACCTGAATCACCCGCCCCGACATAACCTGACCCGAATGCCACCCGAACCCGATAACCCAATTCCTTATCGGGTCTGGTTGCGGGTGAGTTTTTAAAAAATCAAACCCGACTCAACCCGACCCGTTAAGACCCGATAACACCCATATTTCCAAGTATGACCCGATTCCACAATTGCACTAAATTGTTAACAATCCTCCCCAATTCAATACAATTTCTTTTGCATGAAAATTAAACACAAGACAAAACATGTGCATAAACGAAAATATACTAAGGATTGAATTTCTATCTTAGTACATTACACGTTCAAATATTCGAGAATCAGGGTGTTCTAAGAATTAAACCCTTCAACCCATTTGGGTACCTGAAGAGAAAGTACACACAAGTTTTCAAACACTTAAACGCTCCTGACACTATAGCTTTCATGTGTCCATATCTAATTCATAAATGTTGTAAGATCCAAAAGTCCAAAGCTCCTTGAAGCGGCAAAACCTCAACATTCATATAGGTGGTTCATGTTTATTCATGCTCCTGCCAAGCCCTTTTTCAAGGAAATTAACCATTGAGAAGTAAAGACTTCATTATCCTTTTCAGCAGGTTCTAAGCATATCTTTGGAATGATTGTAAAACATGTGGTTCAGTTCACTAAAAGTTCTGCTTTTCACATTGAACCCATCTCCCAAGCTTTCTCAAGAGGGAGTTGGGTGTCCTAGCATTCAGTAACTAAGTTGGACTTTAAACTCATCCCTTCAGCAGACTTTAAAACCAAGTCTCTAGCTAATCCTTTCATCAAGTGATCAGCTAAGTTTCATTAAGATCTCACAAAATCTATAGATACCACCCTATTCATGATAAGCTCACGAATCATGCTATGCCTAACACCTAAGTGTCTAGACTTCCCATTGTACATTTGGCTATAAGCCTTTGCCAATGTAGCGACACTATCACAACATATAGAAATAGATGTTATAGGTTTTTACCATAATGGAATTTCAAGAATCAGGTTTCTCAACCATTCAGCTTCCTTACCAGCTGCTGCTAAAGCCACGTATTTATATTTCATTGTTGAGCTGGTGATGCAAGTTTGCTTCTTGGATGCCCAAGAAATTGCACCTCTATCAAGCAGGAATACACAGTCACTGGTAGACGAATTGTCTTCAATATTGCTGATCCAGCTTGCATAAGTGTATCCTTCTAAGACTGAAGGATAGCTAGTATATTTCAGACTATAATATATAGTCCCTTCAAATACTTTAGTACCCTCTGAATTGCTTGCCAATGATGAGTACTAAGTTATTAGTGTACCTACTCAGTTTACACCGCGCAAAAGCAATATCAGACCTAGTATAAGTCATGGCATACATCAGACAGCCAATCACCTTAGAATACTCAAGTTGAGATACAGCCTGACCATTATTGGGCATCAGCTTCTCACTTGTATCCATAGGAGTACTCACTGGAGTACAATCAAAGTAATTGAATTTCTTTAGTACCTTTGCAATATAATGAGACTAAGAAATTGCTATTCCAGTACTTTCATGTTTAATCCTTATACCAAGGATAACATCATCTTCCTCCATGTCCTTACATGGTAGAACCCTTGACGACAATTATTCTTTGTCAGTTCAACCTTAACCTTGGTTTGTGCCAAGATCAACATATAATCAACATAATAGACAAATGATGATCCTTTACCAGATTTTATAAAATTTGCTATATACACATTTGTCAGCTTGGTTAAGTAATAAAATAAAAAAGAAAAAAAGAAAAAAAGAAAATAAAAAAGAATAAAAAAAAAGAAAAAAAAGAATAAAAAAAAAAAAAAAAAAAGAAAAAAAAAAAAAAAAAATAAAAAAAAAAAAAAAAAAAAAAAACAAAATAAGAAAAAAAAAAGACCGCTCCCTCAAACTCCCCCCACACACCCCCGCCCCTGTACCCCACCCTCACGACCTCACGCCGCCCCTTCGCCCGCTCCCCCCCTTACCCCCCCAGCTAGCACCCCCCTGTGCCGCCACGCGCCTGTGGGCAATCCCCGATATCCAAGTCTCGCCACCCCTTGACCACCCTCCCCCCCCTCCCACCCTGCCCCTCCTTCTCCTATTCCCCCCACCCACGTCCCCCCCCCCCCCCCATCCAACCCCGAACCCCAACGGTCCCCTCCCCCACCCCCCTCCCCTGCAACTCATTCGTCCCTCCCCTCCCCCGCCCAAGATCCGCCCTCCCCAAACCACCCGGCCTAATCATCCCAATCAACGGATAAAATCAAAGCTACCCACACCCTCCAACCTCCTGATTAGAACCCCACACCAGTGTCATCATTGCCGTATGAAGAATGCGTCGTGGAGATGTATTAACAAACCCTCCTCATCAAATTCACCAATTAAGACAGATGATTTAACAACCCATGTGAGAATAATCAGATTGTGAATTGAATTCCACAGGCAATAAGTATTCATATGCTACTGATACGTGCCACTAGAGCATAAGTATCAAAGTAGTTTATCCTTGACTTTTTGTTAAAGCCCTGAATGACTAGTCTGGCCGTGAACTTTTCAATAGTTCCATATACCTTAAGTTTCATTTAAAGTATCCCTGTATGCAACTAAGTTGTTTGCAGACCTAAAGGTAGATCAGCCAACGTCCCCCCCCAATTGTTGTATCCCATGATGAACCATCTCATCATTAATTGCTATTTCCCATAAAGCAACCATCATGGTACTTCATTGCTTTATCAAATGTATTGTGGTCATCCTCAACATTAAAGCAATAGGAGTGTTGGTCAAAGACCTCGTCCTTTGTTTCTTAAATTAGATATAATTGAAATTAAGGTCCAAAGTTCTTTGGAGTCCTATTATTTTTGCTTTTTCTAAACTCATGTTCAGGTTGTTGAACAATAACATCTTCATTGATCTCTTCAGGGACCACTGACCACCAATGTATTCAATTCTATTTATCAAGGACTTCTAACTTGGTCTAGGGACTTATGAGAACCTATTTTCATCAAAGATAACATCTCTTGATTCAATCATTGAGTTAATTGAAACTGATTCATTAGGTTCGATGGCATAGAACCTAAAAGCCTTAGAATGCTCAGCATATCAAACAAAGATGCATTCAATGCCTCTTTGACTCAAAGTTTCCAACTTTGGATCATGGAGTCTTACAACTGGCCTACAACCCTAAACCTTGAGGTAGTTCAGGTTTAGTTTCCTATTAGTCCAGAGTTCATAAGGGGTTATCATGTTCCTTTTATTCGAAACCCTATTTAATAAATAGCAAGGTGTTAACATAGCTTCACCCTAGAACCATTGACTAAGTCTAGGATAACATGGAATTCGCGATTTCTTTTAGTACTTTGTTTTTCCTTTCAGACATACCATTTTGTTGTAGAGTATAGGAGCAGTTGTTTCATGGATAATACCAACAGACTGAAAGTACAAGGTATCCATGTACTCACCTCCCCTATCAGTCTTGAATCTTTTGATCAGGGACCTTTGTATGTAATTACAACTTCAGTTTTGAATACTTTAAACTTATCTAATGCTTCATCCTTAGTATGTAATAAATAAACATAGCAAAACCTAGAAACATCATCAATAAATGTCACAAAGTATTTCTTATTCCCTAATGAATAGTAGCATGCAAATCACACAAATCACTGTGGATCAACTCCAAAACTTTAGTTTCACGTTTTATATTTTGAAATGGTTTCTTAGTTATTTTGGTCAGCATGCAAGTCTTACACTTTTCAGTGTTCATGTCAAAAGCTGGGATGGACCATCCTTAACTATCTTGCATCCTCTTATAATGACATGACCTAGTATAGCATGCCTTATGATTAAATCATTCAGTTTAGAGGTTGACATAAAGGTTGAACCAATATTATTATTAACAATATTAAGCCTAAACATTTGATTACTCAAATAACCAAAACCAATAAACACACCATGTTTGGATAAAACAATTTTTTTAGATTCAATCACTTATTAATAAACACAATTATTCAAAATACTACTCAAACCCAAATTCTTCCTTATATATGCAAAATTAAACAAGGAAACAATCTTTCCAAAACTAAATCTAAGATCTACACAACCACGTCCATGCACCAAGGCTGATGAATCATTTCCCATATGAAGAATAGATCCATCATTGAGTGACTCATAGGTCTTGAACCAACATCTATCTTTACATACATGAATTGTTGCTCTTGAGTCAACCCACCACGCAACATCGTCATCTTGTACAAAGTAAGCCTCAGATACATATGTAACAAAATAAACCTAAAAATATTTATTAAACATATCCTGACCTTTTAGTAAGTTGGAAGAATCATTCACTGAACCATTTATGCTTGAACCATTGGCTTTATTACCAACTTTTCCACCTTTTGGTCCTTTTTCTAGTGTCCAAGTTTCTCACACTTCTAACAAGTCACTTTAGACTTCTTGATATCACAGGTAACAAAAAGGTGAGATTGTTAAGTTTAAAGTTTTTTGGCTTCAAAGTTTCAAATCAAAGATCTGGGAAGTTTAAAATATTTTCTTGGAACCGAGGTTCTAGAAAACAAAAGGGGTTTATGTTTATCTCAGAGAAAATATTGTCTTGAGTTGTTATGTGATCATGGATTACTTGCATGTAACCCTTTGTTTGCTGCTACTCATATGCATCAAAATGTAAGTTTGAGTCATTTTGAAACTGATAAAGATAAGAGACTTAAGAGTTTTACCAAATATAAGAAGTTAATTGGAATTTGATATATATGTCTGTAACTAGACCATATATTTATGAGGCTGGTATGGTAAATACGAGTATGCACTTATGGCATAAATGAATGATGGTAAGGTATCATATTCGATAGCTTAATGTTTAGGTATCATTTAGAAACTATGAGCTTATAGTACTACCTTGCCTAAAGGAATGCTCCAGTATTTATATAAATCACCCTTATATAAATAATTGTAGAATACACAAGGTATGGTAAGTATATATATATTTATACATATATATATATATATATATACTTAAGTCACGTTCGCAAGTAAACAAGTAGTGTGTCTGCACATATCAGACAAATATTCCTATAGTGGTCTTACCACTATAATTATGCGTAATTGTTTCACATAATGCCTCACGAGTCCTAACCATCCTCGAGGGAATTTATCAAGTACCTCGATTTGTGTAAAAACTTTGTCATGGCTCCATCTCGCAACTCATCAAACAAGAACTGTCTTGAGATGCAGTCATGGTCATGGCTCAATCTCGCAACTCATCAAACAAGAACTGTCTTGAGATTCAGTCATGAATTGTTACACGTCTCGACCTAGTTAATAAATTTACTCGACTATGGACAATACTCGAACCTTACTTTCATCTAACTTCACATTGTTATCATGTTTATATATCAATGTATGGTCCAGAGCTATGGTGCAATCCTCCATACCTTGACAAGGCTCGTAGTGTTCGTCTATCCCATAGAAAATTTGTGTACTTTGAAAATGTTGATGAGTGCAAATGTTTGCGAAAATGGCTAAAGTCTAGGTATAATATCAACCTAGTTCTCTATAGCCTTGGCTCTGATTACCAATCTGTAACACCCCAAAAAATGGGTCGCAGCGGAATGTGTTTCCGGGAGCGTTACTTCATAATACCATTGCACAAGTCATGAGAGAACGACCTCTAAGTGTCGTTTGAAAAGTATTCTTGAAAAGTTTGGACTCCAATGTTCCTCAAATAGGCCAAGCATCTATTTCACCTGAGAAAACATGCTTAAAAGGGTCAACATAAAGTTGGTGAGTTCATAGGTTTTCGTAAGTATAATTGTAAATCCCAAAACTATATATATAGGTCTACAGTGTTACAAGTTTCGCCCATACAAGACTTGCAACACATAAAGACCGACATATAGAGGTTTTCCTTATATAGAATACCAAAAAGTTTTCAAGTATATATGTAATGAACACGATATCCCAAAATGTTTCAAGTAGATATTATAATGAGCACAATATCCAAAAATGTTTCAAGTAGATATTATAATGAGCACAATATCCAAAAATGTTTCAAGTAGATATTATAATGAGCACAATATCCAAAAATGTTTCAAGTAGTATATGTAATGGAGCACAATTATATCAATATTTCAAGTATAGCTATTGTAATGAGCACAATAATATCAAAATGTTTCAAGAATTAAGAGAAATGATTTACGATTACTCTAAGTTCATGTACTGCGACGTAGACTTATAAGTAAAGCCAACTTTATTCAAGGGCACGGTAAAAATCATTAGTATTCAGGTGTTGGCCCTGTAG
Source organism: Tanacetum coccineum (assembly GCA_026074375.1). Lineage (NCBI taxonomy): Eukaryota > Viridiplantae > Streptophyta > Magnoliopsida > Asterales > Asteraceae > Tanacetum > Tanacetum coccineum. The sequence continues at coordinate 72,991 of BQNB010004891.1, forward strand.
ACACCAATCCAATCGTAAATCCGACATGATATAACGTTACGTTAGGTTCGATCTAGAACTAGTGAGAGCTAATCACCCTACGGGGGGATTTCAATCCACCAATAGAATCTATTTTATAAATTCGCGCGTCACCCTCCAAGTGATTTACAGTTCATGAAAACCTAAGCTAATCCGTAAAGTTATTCTTAAAAGTCAAGTATTCCAAAAATAAACCAGTATTGTATCTCATCGCATGACAAGTAAGAAGTAATAATTCAATTTGTAATCATCCATGTAAAATGCATTGTGTAATCAAGCATGTTCTCACACCCAAAACTTTATAAAACAATTTCATGTAAAACGTGGGGCTATGAACTCACTGATTATGATAATCCAAATATCGCAGATAAAGCGTCACGTAAAAGATCGAATGCAACCTAAATTATCATAGGTCGTATAAGTACCGAGTACTTTAATTGATAACATTGATTGTAATCCTATAGATTATATCGTACTATCGTTCGGGCTATCATAATTAAAAGAGGTCATGACATGACAGTTCGAGGAAGTTATGGACACTTTAAATCTAAACCCAACAACTCGTCGATACGCCATCCAAGAGGCCGTCATTATGAAACTCCCTAGTAAATGATAGACTTTGATAACCACATAATAGTTCTATATAGCTCAATTCACCAACTAAGGTTTAGTAAAATTGTGTTTTAATAAGTAAAGACGTTTATAATTACCGTTTTAGTAAAACTGGCGTAACTTTCGCGTTTTAAACCATTCTGCGTTTCTATGGCCCAAGCCTTTTCGTATTAGAACGAAGTTATCTAAGTTTGCCATTTTCATATTTTGACCCTCTGGTGAAACAGTAACCTTTTCTACTGTATCACATCAGACTGAGTTTTATAAAAAGTCGTATTCGTCGTCGTAAAACCCGTAAATGTCGTATTTTTATTCGTTATAGCCGTTTTTAAACGATTCTTTCGAGGGAGTCCGATTGTGAAAAGTTCTATATATTTTTATGAGGTTTACAAAAATATAAACTTTCTGTCATGAATAGAACTTTTATAAAAATAGTTTTTATAAAATGTTTTAATTGTCGTAAACTCGCGAAATTCATAACTCATTCGTTATTAATTGAAAAATTACGATTCTTATCATTTTGGAATCCTAAAAATATGTATTATTTGTTAAAAATATCATCACTTGCTGTTTATAATTTTTATAAAAATGTTTTTTATTTTACTTACGACTTCGTCTTATAACGTATAAGGTCGTTTTTAACGTAACTTTTTCGTTATTAATCCGTTTAAACAAGTTTCTTACCTTTTCGGAATCGTCTTGAAATGTATTATCTTATAAAAATATAAAATGGATATGTAAAAATTCGAATTTGGACAGAATGTTTGTTTGAGTTTGTTTGAATTCCATTTGTGTATCTTTTCTTTATACTTGACCACTTTTGTATTTTAACCACAAGTCCCTCATATATCATATATAATTATATATCATCCCCTTATATTTGCATTTACTTGTCCATAATAAGTCCACATGTGTCCTAAGTACATCAAGGTTACAATCCATGATAACACTTAAAATCATAACTTTACATGTTAATAATCTAATGTATATAAAAAGCTAAAAAATAGAAAAAAAAAAAAAATAATCATATGCATAAAAATGAATATTGTAAGAACATAAAGAGTTCAAGTAAACTTTATTAGGTATGATGATGATGATGAGCTAGTGCTAAACCCTTGTTTAGCCACAAAACCAAAGCTTGCACTTAAGAAAACCCTTATTTTCTTAACAAAAACCCTAGCTTCCTTTCTGTGATTAACACTGGATAAGGTTAGCCAATTGCCTGTGGATCACCTTAAATACCTTAGAATGATGTGTATAGGAGTGTAATGGGTTGAATAAAATTTTGTAATGGGTTTTGCTTGGGTGGCCCTATTGTGAGCCTGAGCTATATGGAGCCAAGGGAGGAGTTTTGGTTTGTTTTTACTAAGTGTTGGTGATGTATGAGTCTTTTCCACTAGATACTATATGTATATAAAAGGAGAATCTAGTCAAAGAGACTAAAGACAAAGCATGGTTCAAAGGATAGTCCTTGTCTTGGGTATGGGCTTAAGAGTCAAAGTAAGCAAAGTATGGCTAGAAATGATGAAGTATGGGGTACATTAAAGAAGCATGGTGTTGTTTTGACCAAATGGAAGAGTTTCTAGTATTTCTTTGTACCATTGACCATAAATTCGGCAAAACATAAGATATAGATGATATATTTTGCAACTTTAATGTATTGGGTATAAAAGTGGGTATTTGTTAAGACGTAGAAAATTTGTTTCCGGGAGTGCCCTAAACCAATTATATCGTGAAACGTAATCACTTTACGTATCGATAAAAATAAAATGAACAAAGTTAATAATTATTCTCAAAATAATTATATAACCCTTGCTTGATGTAAACATTTAATTGCTTGATGCCCGTTTACATTGAATGCTAATTTTTAGCTTACGCGATTTAGCTTAATATTTACGATTTAAAGCAAACGCGTACAATACAAAAGGTACATTGTGGATTTATCGACGTCGTCAATGACTTGAAAACACAGGGTGTTATAGACTTCCCCCGTTAGACGAGCCTTGTCCTCAAGGCTTATGATGCAGCACTTGACGACGGTGTGGTCTTGGTGAAGAGGTGTGGGTATTTCTTCTTGAATTGGTCTTCACGTTCCCATGTGAACTCAGGACCTCTCTTGGAGTTCCATCGAACTTTGACTAATGGGATCCGACTTCGCTTCAACCGTTTAACTTCACGGCCCACTATTTCTAATGGTTCCTCAACAAAATGAAGCTTGTCATCAGATGAAGTCCATCCAACAGAATAGGTTCTTCATTTGTGGGAACAACACCAAGCCCAGAAATAAATTTCCTAATCTAAACCGCCTCCTTAGAAGCGTCTAAAGCAGCTATATACTCAGCTTCTGCAGATGAGGTTGCAAGGATGCTTTGCTCTGTACTCTTCGAGTCAATAGCACCTCCATTTAAAATAAATACATATCCAGTCTGATACTTTGAGTCCTCAACATCTATCAGATATCCAACATCATTGTAGCAAGCAACCTTGAGCTCTCGTTTTATATCACCTCCGTAAACAAGAAACATATCTTTAGTATTTCGAAGATACTTCAGAATTTTCTTAACAGTGGTCAGTGTAGTTCCCCTGGTATTTGTTGAAATCGGCTTGTCATGTTTTGAGTGAATGCAACATCGGGTCGAGTGCATCTTACTACATACATAATAGATCCTATAGCTGAGGCATAAGGAACTCTTTGCATGCGCTTCACCTCATCAGGTTTTGAAGCACCTTGAGATTTACTTAATTTTGGCCTATATTTCATGGGGATAATTTCACGCTTTGAATTCTCCATGTTAATTCTTTTCAAGATTTTCTCAACATAAGCACTTTGACACAAACCAATTAACCGCCTTGATCTATCTATGTAGATCTTGATTCCAAGGACATATGAAACTTTCCTTGAATCTTGTAACATTGGAATTTGAGTTCCCATGATTAATATGTCATCGACATACAAGATTAAGAAAGTAACATTACTCCCACTAGCTTTCATATATACACATGGCTCATCACGGTTTTGACTAAAACCAAACTTCTTGATCTCATCATCAAACAGTTTATTCCATTGCCTTGATGCTTGCTTAAGTCCATAAATGGAACGCTTGAGCTTGCATACTTGGTTTGGATGTTTTGGATTGACAAAACCTTTAGGTTACACCATATAGACCTCTTCAGAAAGATGTCCATTGAGGAAGGCAGTTTTGACATCCATTTTCTAAATCTTTTAATCATTAGTAAGCAGGTTATGGCTATAAGAATCCTAATAAGCTCAAATGTCTGCTCACAATGTTGGTTTCTTCTTATTAACCCAGTAGGTTGAGGGAAGCTCTTCGCTACAAGACGAGGCTTTATATGTGTGTACATTTTCCATCCATGTCAGGTCTTCTTTTGATAAGAGACTCTTAATACAACGGTTTTACACATGTAGGAGGGTAGATAAACTTAGTCCCAGACTTGGTTATCTTTATGGTTTGTAATTCTACATTTATATGCAACAAGCCTATTTATCTATTTTTCAGGAATCTCTAACAATGCAGCTTTGATAAGTTTGCTTGTTCATTAAAATCCCAACTCTATGCTCCTCTGCTCTACATATATTACATATTATGATCCCGAGGGCATGTCGTGTCCTTGTGGACCTACAAACAGGAATGATATCACTTTGAGGTTCATCAATTTCTTGATCATACTTATCATGATGTAAGCTAGTGTTTTCAGAAGGATGCATATCTTCATCTTAAATTATTTCAAGATCTTCTAAACTCCCACGTGCTTCTTGAGTTATAAGACTATTCTCAAAGAATTCAACATTCCGAGCAACAAGTACTTTGTTCTCAGGTGGGTAGTAGAAGGAGTAACCCATCGTTTCCTTTGGGTATCCTATGAAGATACACTTAATAGATATGGGTTCTAGTTTGTCTGGTTTGGTAAGTGTATCACGCTTAACAAGTGCCTCACAACCCAAGACTTTTAAGTAAGACATCTTAGGGCTTGCCCATGCCATACTTTGTATGGTGTCTTTTCAACCTTCTTAGTTGGAACCATATTGAGAATGCGAGTAGCAGACTTACAAGCATAATCCCAAAATGACATTGGAAGAGTAATTTGACTTATCATGGAGCGAACCATGTCTAGCAGGGTTCTATTCCTTCTCTCAAACACACCATTATGTTGTGGTGTATATAGAGGTGTGCGATGGGAAATAATATCATGCTCTTTAATATGATCCAAAAACTCTTGACTCATATATTCACCTCCACGATTCGAACGTAGCAATTTTATGGTCTTACCGAGTTGGTTTTCTACTTCCTTTTGAAACATTTTAAAGGTTTCAAGGACTTCATGTTTATGTTTCAGCAAGTAAAACAATAACCTCTAACGACTAAATTCTTCAGTGAAGGTGACAAAGTAGCTTGTTCCTTGTCTTGACATAGTTCTAAATGGGCCACATACATCGGTGTGTATTAGTCCAAGTAGATCTTTAGCCATTTCCACTTGATGTGAATAAGGTTTACGTACCATCTTACCAAACATGCATGAAACACATTTATCAAAAGACTCATGGTCAGTTGATTTAAGAAGTCCATCATGTTGCAACTTCTCAATTTGTTTCTTGCTAATATGTCCAAGACGACAGTGCCACAAGAGAGTAGAGTCCAAATTTAACTTGGCTCTTTTATTGCTTGTAACATACATAGAACTATTATTTGTATTAGAATCATGTAAATCAATCTCATAAATGTCATCTCTAGGAATAGCATGAAAATAAAACAAATTATTCTTAGAAACTGAAATTCCATTATTCTCAAAATGATTAACATAACCATTTTCATACAAACATGAAACTGAAATAATCCCTCTAGTAATAGAATGAGCAAAATGACAATGGTTCAAAACAACTACTAATCCACTAGGGAGACATAAATGAAAATTTCTAATTACTTCAACAGCTACACGATGACCATTGCCTACGTACATGTTCAAAGCTCCTGGCTTCAGCTTCCTACTTCCATTAAGACCCTGAGTAGTATTACATATGTGAGTACCACAACCCGTGTCATAAACCCAAGATTTATTAGAAAAAGAGTAGAGTTCTATTGTGAAGATACCTGAAGGTACTGCACACTTGAGATAGCCTTCTTTTTCTTCTCAAATCGGCGAGGATTGGGGACATTCGTCTCAATGGACCCCACCAAACCGAATTGGTGGCACATCATGTAAACACCCCCAAAATTGGGTCGCAGCGGAATGTGGTTTCGGGAGCGTTACTTCATAATACCATTGCACAAGTCATGAGAGAACGACCCTTCTAAGTGTCGTTTGAAAAGTTATCTTGATGAAGTTCTGGACTCAATGTTCCTCAAATAGGCCGAGCATCTATTTCACCATGAGGGAAAAAACATGCTTAAAAGGGTCAACATAAAGTTGGTGGAGTTTATTAGGTTTTTTGTTAAGTTGATGTAAATCCAAACTATATATATAGGTTAGTGTTACAAAAGTTTCGCCCTATTACCAAGACTTGCAACGCCTTTTAAACCTACTTATTGGTTTTCCTTTTATTATTAAATCCCAATATGTCTTCAAGTATATATTGTAATGAACATGATATCCCAAAATGTTTCAAGTAGATATTATAATGAAACACAATATCCAAAAATGTTTCAAGTAGATATTATAATGAGCACAATATCCAAAAATGTTTCAAGTAGATATCATAATGAGCACAATATCCCAATTAGTTTCAAGTATGTAAGAGAAATGATTACGATTACTCTAAGTTCATGGAACTGCGACGTAGACTATAAGGGTATGCCCCTATATTCAAGGCTCTCGGTAAATTTTTATTTAGTATCCAGTGTTGGCCCTGTAGACACCAATCCAGTCGTAATCCGACATGATATAACGTTCGTTTGCCCAGTGATAGCTAACCACCCGGACGACGTTCGTTTGCCCAGTGATAGTTAATCACCCGAACGACGTACTGTTTGATAGTGATTAGTTAATCACCCGTACGGGGCGGTCACACCCGTATAGATCTATTTTTTAGCATTAGCGTAGACAACTTGCTTAGTTCGTTAGTCTTGCCCTGTGATAGATAATCAATCCCAGACGGGGATCCACACCTGATTGATCTATTTGATAACATTCTTCGCTCACCCTCCAAGTTGATTTACAGTTCATGAAAACCTAAGCTAATCCGTAATTATTCGACTAGTTAAAAATCAAGTTCTGTGTTTACGTCAAAAAAGTAAAACATGTTTTGTATCTCATGCTGACACGTAAAGATAGTTTTTTTGACTTTAGTTAGTAAAGAAGTGAATAAATCAAATTTGTAAATCATCCATGTAAATGCATTTGTAAACAATGCATGTTTAACCCCAAAAATTATAAAACAAATCATGTAAAACGTTGGGGCTATGAACTCACCTGAGTGAAATGTTAATCTCAAATATCCACAGATTAAAGCGTCAGTTAATGATCGAATGCAACTATTTAATATTAGGGTCGTATAAGTACTAATCACATTGAGTATCTCTACCATGCGGTATGTCTATCTAGCTAATCACCATCTAATTGTTTGAGTGAAAACATATTTATAATTGTAAAACATTTATAAATATCTGAATAATGTAATTATAGTTATTCCTGGTAGGGTATTAGTTACTCCTGGTAGTGTTGTAGTTACTCCTGGTAGTGTATTAGTTACTCCTGGTAGTGTTGTAGTTACTCCTGGTAGTTATAGTTATTACTACTGGTAGTATATTAGTTACTCCTGGTAGTGTTATAGTTACTCCTGGTTTGTATTTGTAGTTATCTGGTAGTTTAGTTTTTTTCTAGTCTGACCCCGACTATAATGACAAACTAAATCACATTTTCATGACTCGGGTTCTAAAGAGAATTTATGCGAAACGATATTTTGAACAACTTTCCAGTTCTGTCCGAGACCCGAAACTCGACCGAAATGGGCGAAAAAGCACTCGCATCAGATCTGATGCAGTGTATTAATTACCAAAAAGCCAGATTTTGCCCCCGCCTTACGACCCGTTATCACTCGCTTTTAGACTTAAAGAACCTCGCGGGGAAGTAAAACGACCTTCCGAACGACTTTCATGTTTCGGCGAAGGCCGAAAACGGGAACTCGAAACGTGCCGCAATACCTCTTAAAATCCTGGTCAGGAATAAAACCACCTAACTTGGACAATATGTGAATTTTTATTACCTCGAATATATACTCGTTTTTCGCTCTAACTTTTTGTTATTAATACGTTTGTCAAGTTTCTTACCTTTTCGGATCGTGTGAATCATATACTTTATATAAAATATTAAAATAATGTGTTATTTATTCGAATTTTGGACAGAATCTTTGAGTGACCTTGTTGAATCCATTTTTAACCTTGCTTTTATACCTTACTACTTTTGTAGTTAATCATTTTTACACCAACTTAATATGGTACAATACTTTCTCATCCCTTTTAACATGATATTAAAAATATCCTACTAATTTATAATAGTGTTCAATAATGTTCATTACAAGTAAAAAACTCTTTTACATGTTAAAAAATCCTACATGGTGATTCATAGCTACAATAGAACTATCACTACATAAACTGAATATTGAAAGAAACCAAAGGGTTCTAGATGACTTATGGTGTATGATGATGATGATCAATGTAATCTAAACCCTTGTTTAGATAAAAAAATCCAAAGCTTGCACCAAAGAAAACCCTAGTTTTCTTAAATAAACCTTAGCTTTCCAAGTGAAACCCTAGCTTCCCTTTTCTTGATTAAAGCTTGAATATGGTTAACCAATGCTTAAAATTCTTGATGTCTTAGATATGATGTATATAGGTTGTGTCATAGGGTTGTATAAATTTAGTTGGATTTGGTTGTCGTGTGCTTTGTTCAAGCGTGGAGTTTGGTGCAAGGGGGGAGGAGTTTTGTAAAAAAATTTTCTAAGTGTTATTCTTAGTGTTTATGTGTATGACATGTGTAAACCCAGTGTTACTTGCACATATATGGGTTTCAAACGGTCTCAAAAAAGCTTGCAATAGATTGGTCATGAGACAAAGAGGGGTTTAGGGAAGAACTCTTCGGTCTTGGTCTTAGTAAAGGAAACATTTGGTATGGCCATGTTTAATGGTTATTGGGATGTACAAAGACTCTGGAAGATTTCTCTTATATTCTTTGTATACTATTGCAATAATTTTGTCCCATGTATGATATACATGATATATTTTTGTAACTTTTATGTATTGGGTATAAATGTGGGTATTTGTTGAAGCGTAGAATTATTTTTGTGGTTCCGGGTATGCCTAAACTTAATTTATCGCGAAACGTAAACACTTTATGCCAACGTAAAAATTAAATAATCAAAGACCAATATAATTATTCTCAAAATTAATTATTTAATACTTGATTGATGTGAACATTTAATTATTTGATGTCCGTTTATTATTGAACGATAATTTTGGCGTAAGCTGATTTAATTACGTTTACGATTTTAAACAACGCGTACAATACACTAATAAAGATACATTGCGGGATTTATTGAGCGTCAATAACCCTAATACATGAGGTGTTATAGTCTCCCCTAGTTAGTGAGGCCTTGTCCTCAAGGCTTAACGACGTGGCATTGGAAGAAGATGCGCGATTGGTGAAAAGATGCGGTTTAATTCTTTCTTTGGATCGGTCTTCGCGTTCCCATATGAACTCAGGACCTCTCTTCGAGTTCCATCAAACCTTGACAATTGGAAAGCGGCTTTGCTTCAACCGCTTGACTTCTCTATTCATGATTTCTACAGGCTCCTCCACAATCTGGAGCTTGGCACCAATATGAAGTCCATCTATCGGAACGATAATTGTCTTCGTATAGCACTTCATGCAAACGTGATTGTGAACCCTGCCTAACTCTTGAGGCTGATTAACTGCTAAGGCAAGGGCTTCCTCCCCTAGACAATGCCTTGAAAGGTCCAGCAGTCTCTAGGGTTAGCTATCCCCGTTTGCAAGCGTACTACTCCTTTCTAAGGCGAAAACCTTAAGCATATCTCGGTCGCCATTCTCGGATATTCTAAAGGATTACGCCTTCATTGGGGTATATCTTTTGGCGAGCAAGGTTGATAGCGATTGTCCTAGGGCGGACTAGTGTTGTGTCTCGACTTTTGGACTTAGGATTTAGGTGTAGATGACATAGGCTTTTTGTTTAAGATGGTGCAAGAGTTTATTGGTTATATGATTATTAGTTTGGTTCTTTGTTGATTCTTTGCTCTTTGGAATGTGCATTAACAGCTCTGTGATATAACTAGTAAGTGGTTCTTGATGACAAGGTTTTGGGTTGATACTTCAGCGATGGACATGGGTCCTTTCCATGAATTATACATTGTTGATCAGGCTATGTATATTTGAGGGCTAACGTTGCGATGCTCATTTCGTTTTTAGTCAAAATAGTGTTATTATTTAGACTTGCAAATGTAGTAGGTAATGTAAGGTTGACTTGTGCTCTTTTGGTGCCATTTCCTTCAGATACCCAATAATATATAGATTAGTTTAATTACCAAATGTCTCATGCTCCAATAATAGTGTGGTTGTGAAGTGATGTTATGGTCTTTATGTATGTATGTGCGCTCATGCATTGGGTTAGTTCGACAACTCCCTCAGTGCCTTTGAAATACAGAGGTTGGCACTTCATAAAGTCTTGGTAAGTGCATTCTCGAGCAACACGTTCGGTCCTTCTGGCACCCGTTCCCGAAGTATGGTTGTCATCGCCATTCCTATTTGCATCACGTGCTGCCAGTGCAGCAGTAACACCTTGGTCAATCATTGCCTGAAGTTAGGCATTGCTAACAGTGGTGGTGGTAGGATTTTCTATAACTGGTGTTGACCTTGTGGCTCTTTTTGGTGTCATTTCCTTCAAAATTCCAAAAATGTAAGATTAGTTTAATTCCCCAAAAGTCATGCTCTGAAATAGAGTGTTGTGAAGTGATGTATGGTCAATATGAATGTGCGCTCATGGCATAAATGGTTGATGGTAATATATCATATTTGATAGCTTAATGTTTAGGTATAATTTAGAAACTATGAGCTTATAGTACTACCTTGCCTAAAGGAATGTTCCAGTATTTATATAAATAACCCTTATATAAAAAATTATAGAATACACAAGGTAGGGTAAGTATATATATATATTTATACATATATATATACCTAAGTCACGTCCGCAAGTAAGCAAGTAGTGTGTCTGCATATATCAGACAAATATTCCTATAGTGGTCTTACCACTATAATCACGCGTAATTGTTTCACATAATGCCTCACGAGTCCTAACCATCCTCGAGGGAATTTATCAAGCACCTCGAGTTGTGTAACAACCTGTCATGGCTCAATTTCGCAACTCATCAAACAAGAACTGTCTTGAGATTCAGTCATGGATTGTTACACGTCTCGACCTAGTTAATAAATTTACTCGACGATGGACAATACTCGAACCTTTTATGTTCATCTAACATCACATAGTTATCATATTGCATGTATATCATGTATGTCCCATAAAAATCTTTTGAAAATGTGATCGTTGAAAGTGGTCATAGTTTAGGTAAGATATGCAACCTAGTTCTCTATGACCTTGGCTCTGATACCAATCTATAACACCCACAAAATTAGGTCGCAGCGGAATATGTTTCCGGGAGCGTTACTTCATAATACCATTGCACAAGTCATGAGAGAACGACCTCTAAGTGTCGTTTGAAAAGTATTCTTGTATTGTTTAGACTCCAATGCACATTAAAGTTGGTGAGTTCATAGGTTTTTGTACAAATAACTGTAAACCCAAAAACTATATATATAGGTTTACTGTGTTCCAAGTTTTGCCCATACAAGACTTGCAACGCATAAACCTACATATATAGGTTTCCTTAAAATATATATAATCCCAAATTGTTTCCAAATATATATTGTAAAAAGCACAATATCCCAAAATGTTTCAAATATATATTGTAATGAGCACAATATCCCAAAATGTTTCCAAGTTTGATTTGCCACTTTATTCAAGGCAACGTAAGGATTCAGATTCATCAGTATATCATATTTTACTCCGACAATGTTATAACGTTCGTTAGTTCGATCTCGAACTAGTGATAGCTAATCACCCAAACGAGAGTAGTCAACCCCCAATAGATCTATTTCATAACACTCGCACTTACCCTCTAGGTAATTCACAGTTCAATTCACTTAAGCTAATCCGTAATCATTCGGGGTAACAGTTTGATAAGGTCTTTGTATCAAAAAAATATAGTGAAACAAGCAATGCCATCTCGTCCCGAGATAAACAAATGAGTGCTTTAACCAATTTGTAAACGAGTTAACAATACCCAAATAATGAGTTTGAATTAACCGTATAAATAAATTTGTAACCAAGCATGTTCTCACCCCAAAAACATAAGTAAAACCAGTAAAACGTGGGGCTATAAACTCACCTCGAGTGAGTTAATCAATAATATACTTCCCAAGTAAAAATGTGTCACGTAAATCGCCTGAATGCAACCTAAACAATTATAGGTCATATAAGTACTAAGTACCTTGATTAATCAATATCATATATTCCTATATAGCTCATCATACCATCGTTCGGGCTATCATAATTAAGAGGTCATGTAGTGAACGTATGAGG